>JANHGO010003116.1:0-27983 GCA_024606505.1 Aquila spilogaster
GCTGCAGGTGGAGATCTGCTCCACCGTGGACCTCCCTGGGCTGCAGGGGGACAGCCTGCCTCACCATGGGCTTCCCCGCGGGCTGCAGGGGAATCTCTGCTCTGGTGCCTGGAGCATCTCCTCCGCCTCCTTCTTCACTGACCTGGGGGTCTGCAGGATCGTTTCTCTCACATCTTCTCACTCCTCTCTCTGGCTGCAGTTTCTGTGTGCCCTGCAACTTTTTTTCCTTCGTAAATAAGTTATCCCAGAGGTGCTACCACTATCGCTGATTGGCTCGGCCTTGGCCAACAGTGGGTCTGTCTTGGAGCCAGCTGGCATTGGCTCTGTCAGACATAGGGGAAGCTTCCAGCAGCTTCTCACAGAAGCCACCCCTGTAGCCCCCCTGCTACCAAAATCTTGCCACACAAACCCAATACACATATTCCTAGATGTGATATGGACAGCTGACTCAGAAGTACTAAAGCTGTTGGTCTTCTATGAATGATGATGACTGATTAAAGACTTGCCAATGCTGACAGTTGATTGTTAGAATACTTGAATAAAATAGAGGTTTTTCAACATCTTGCAGAAAATGGCCTTCATAGACTATGTTATACTATCTGCAACATCTGACTGGGAAGATGAGTATTCTAACCCAGACATTAAAGAAATAGCTTAACAACCCAAGCAGCACTTGAAATAAAGAACAGGAAAAGATGGAAGAATGGGACAAAGGGCTTAAAAGTTAACTTGAAAATACTTCTTCAAAAGTATTCCTTGTCACATAATGGAATGAGTGCCTCAAGCAGGAGACGTCAAGGGTGTAGCCATCATATGAACGATTTCATTTTATTCTCAAAGAGAAAGTTGGAGGAAAAGTACTTAATGAAAAAAACCTGCTGAAAAAACATGAGCAAGTATAAATGGAATATCAAAAAGCTACACCAGAAAACAAAGCTGAGATTCAATCAGTTCAGAAGCTATTAGCATAAATCTCTTTCTTTCCTTCAAATGTGATGAAAAGAAAACTTTTCAGCTATGGTCTGTAGTGAAGCTACCCTGTAACACCAATTCTAAGAATTTAAGATATAGATTCTAAAACTGCCCAGCAATTAAGAGGAACTAGGAAGAAATCTTTCAACGTGCTACTTAGAAAAAAATTGTCATGGAAGGAAGCCTTACCAGCTGACTCCATAGACCTCTTCCTTTATTGCATTTCAGGTTCAATATTAAAGCACATTCTGTTTCAGCTTGCTTTTTTTTTCCCACAGTAGATTTAGCCAAGAAAGGAGTAACTTCTCCGACTGAGTGAATGAACACGTTGTTGAGACTCATTTTTACCTTTAATTAGAATAAGAAAGCTGGGAGCACAAACATTCTGTTGCAGAAGCTGAATTTGAGTCAGGACAGCTGAAGCAATTGCTGTTCAACACCAAATCTTCATGCATCTAAAGTTCAGCCAGATTATGTGGGAAACATTACTACTGTTCCTTTTGGTACTACTTTAAGCAAATGACTGATGTGTCTCTGGTGTGATGACAGGTCCTGGTCAAAGAAGAAACTGATAATCTGTAAGACTGAGATCAAAGGCTCAGGGATATGGAAGTAATTTGTCCTCCGGGCCATACAGCAAGACCTTACTTGCCATTCCACTGTATTCCAGGATACTGAGGAAAGACAGGTACAACTTGGGCTTTCTTTGTAAACAGACATGTAAGGCATGCCTAAATGGAATCTGCTGCTTCCCAGTCAATTCTAACCTGCAATTATAATTTTTACTTTCTAGCATAACATTCTCGTGGGCTGTGTTGCCCAATCTGGTATCACTCCTAGATTCATATGGACAGCAAGCTCACAGGTAAAAGTATCAAGATTACATCTTGCTCTGCACAGCAAGGTAAGCAAAAGAAATTGTAAAGCCATAAATCCATCCATATTATAGTCCCCTGAATTTAGATTATAGATACAGATTTATGAAGTCCTCTCATCCAAAGGTATGGCCTCAATTTTGCATCTTTATTTTTATGTGTAATCTCATTCCATTCATATAATTTGACATAGCAAGGTAAACGTATGCTGATTGTCTATCATCATGTGCCTGTTTACAGAAGCAAAGGCAGGACACAGGATAGAAATATAATTTCTTCTATAGCTGCCCTCCTCCTCCTCCTCCCCCCTCTACACACATGCAATTTACAGCCATTATTGTTTATTTCCCTCAAAAAT
The DNA here is from genome assembly GCA_024606505.1 of Aquila spilogaster. Taxonomy (NCBI): domain Eukaryota; kingdom Metazoa; phylum Chordata; class Aves; order Accipitriformes; family Accipitridae; genus Aquila; species Aquila spilogaster. The sequence goes on from JANHGO010003116.1 coordinate 2,206, forward strand.
GATCTGATAAGGCAAAATCTCCATGACCTCGGTGAGTCACTGTTACTCAAACACAGGCTAGTAAGATGAGTTCACACCAGTACTATTTATTTCCAAACAAATAGTTATAATTTGCCAAAAACCTTTAACAGCCACACAGTTATACAGGCATTGAGTCTGTAACTTCCTTTTAACATTTCTTAGGCAAACCAGCAAAATATAAAACCCTGCTGCTACTCTGAAGAACAGTTAAGTATAGGCCAAGAACAAAGCAATTGTGCTTTCAAGGCTGTGCACAGTCCCCTTGTGTGCACTGATTGCTAGAGCCTGTCATCTCCTGTTGATATGAGAAAGAGAATGCATGGCAAAGAAAATAATGCAAACCAGCTATAATACGCAGGTTTTTATCTAATAAGTTATGATATTCTATTTAAACTGGAATGGACCATGACAATGAGAACACATGCACATCTGTTAATGTCCACACATGTTATTGGTAATTTAATATGCTTCAAAATCTCAGGAAACTATGCATTTATGATGGTTGACTATCAAAAGTCAGATTTTCTAACTTAAATAGTACAGATCAAACAGCTTGATTTTAAGAGACTTTTTCAGATTTTTTAAAAAGTTTTCATTCCAAACCATTTTTGAATCACAGACTGACACTTACAACAAACCCTTGTAATCTAGTCTATTACCACAAGAAAGACTTCAATATTTTACAATATTGTCAGATTACTTGATTGCAATATACACAATAGATCGTAAGTTTAGCCTTAAGTCTTAAATGGCAGATGACTACCTTCCCTAAGAGACTCCCTTGTGCCTTCAGACTTTTGTTTTCATAACTCAAATACAGGCTAAACTCAAGATTGATTCTTTTCCAGGTAACAAAACAGAAAGCTATGCTCCCCTTGAGTCCACAGTGGCCAACCAAAGGATTTCTTACCAAGTCAATTAGCAATATAAATTCCACCCAGATAAATGTATTTAGGTGCACAGTGAGATCATTAACCTTATTGTGCCACCCTGTCTTATTTTCAAGCTTCCCACTAATCTGTTGCTAATAGATACAGGTGCCAGAATTATTGCCTACAAAGGTTTTTCCCTAGAATGGAAATAATTTGTGCTGCTGTCGTTTACCACTCATGTTTCCAAGATTCCTCTTATACTAACATGTGGAAGACATTACAAACATTTTGTACCTCCATGGAGGGAAGTGCCAGTGCTTCTGGTTGTCTGCTTGTTCCCATCTGTGTACTTGCAGCCGGGCAGGTCAAGCTGGCTCACTTCAGAGCCCTGTTGTTTAGGTAATATCTGTGACACAGTAGAGGATCCTGAATTTTGCAAAACCGTAGTTCAACTACAGGTCTCATGGCCTCCTCTAGAGGAAATTCTCTTTCCTCCACGCTAACTTGTCAGCACTATGTTTAAACACAGAATTTACAGCCAGTGTGAAAGGCCCTAGTGATAGCCCTGCCTGGAGGGACCTGATAGCTGGTGGTACTATGCTACAGGGAGACTGATGAGGATATCAACCTTGAATGATATGGCTTTGAGTGCCAGCAGAGAATTGCACAACTGAAGCACTCTGGGAGACTGCTCTCTCTGAAGGCAGTGCAAATCAGCATCTTGCAGAGTCCCGCTGTTCAAGGCTGCTTTCCTTTGTCACAAGATGAAGTTTCCAAAACTTCTCCCCTATCTAAGGCACTCTCCCAGGGTAGCGCCTTACTGCTCTCTGTCCTCAAAGCACAATCCAATACTAACTCATTAAGACCGGACATTTAATGTGGCCTTGTGACTCGCTATAACCCACTTCAATTAATTGGTTATTTTCATGTCCTTGATGGTTTTGGTACAAGCAGACAGTATTCTCTGGACACATTAGTTTCCTCAAGTCTTGCCACACATGTCTGTTAGCTACTTCTTTGTATTACTAATGAGTCTAAACAACACCTTGAGGCGAATCTTGATTAGTGTGTTAATTAGGAAATTCCTAGCAGGCACTTTGGGTGACAGCTTAGTCCCAAACACCAACAATAAAACGTGTTCAGATTGAGACATCAGGTTGAATTATAAAGACGGACACACTGGAAATGCTTGTCAAACAAATCAATCTCCTCTCTCTATTCCCAGTCCCTTTCCCCAACTTCTGTAGTGCAAATCCTTAAAAAGCAAATTCTTGCATGAAACTAGCCAGGCACTGGCTGCTCAAGCAGCCTCCTGTGACTCTGTTGGTCTTTCTCCTCCTTTTCTTTACTGTACACACAAACACAGATACGGAACTGAGAGCTATGGAGAACAAGACTAGCCCACTGCTCTGAACACCTCCTTGCTAACTGAGACCTGATCCAGCCTGCAGCTCATAGAAGGCTATGGGAATATTTCCAATGATTGTTGCAGGCTTTGAGTAATACCCAAAAGGTCAGATTATGAAGCACAGTCTGATCTTCTGCTGTACAAGACAATATCCTTTCTGCATGCAACCCCCAGCTATACAAAGCCTGTGCTATCCACCTTTCCCCACATCTCATTGCACCACACCAGTGACATACCTGACAGTGAAAGATATCAGGAACAAATCGGTACAAAGCACTGACCTCTGAACATTGGTTTAAATGAGCAAGGTGATCAGATATGACCTCTCACACACAAATATTCCTCCCCTCTCCTTTCCCCTTCTTCTGCCAAAACAAACATAGGGCCAACAATTAATCCAACCCATACTGGTTTAAGTACTCTTTATTTAGCCTTAAAAAAAAACCAAAACCCGCTTTTACTATTTCTCACACTGCTGTCCTGGACCTGAGGTTCATTCAGCACACATCCACTACACAAGCAACAGTGATGAAACACAGTTGCAATAAGAACTAGTCTCCAGCTGAGTGAAGAATGCTAATTTTTTATTGTACATGGGTTAGTGAGGAAGGGAAAATGCCCATCATTGGTCTCAGTTGAATTATTATTCTTTTCAATAAGATTTTTTTAATATGGATGAATTCTCAAAGCGTCCCAGTTCTCTCACATAATTTCCCACTGAGCAGTGCTTTAATCTGGTATTAGTCTCAGTATTTTCAATGGGGTTACACGAGGTACAAGGACTTTTGCAGATAACTACGCACTAAGATTAGGCAAAGTCTGAGTGATACTATCCCAGGTGTCTACCCTAATCCATAGAGGAAAGTTTCTACCCTGGAAACAATGCCGCGTTTGTCAATGGTGTATTAAAAAAGTATTTAATTAAACTAGGGCTGGAAGATATTTACATCACATACTGGACTGTGAACTGTGGCAGCTGAAAAGAGAAAGAGCACCCATCCTACCATTTCCACTCCAAGGATGGTAATCCCCAATAGGTGGTAACTCTGCAAACATTGCCAAAATCCGAGCTTATCCACCAGAGCTCCAGGACATTACTCACCACCACTTCACAAGGGGAGATTCTTCTCATTTAGCCTAAGCCACCCGGAGTACGGACAGCTTCTGCAAACCAGCGGCCCTCCTTTACCTCCATCCCCCTCCACAAGAGATAGCTTGGATGGCCAGCTTTGACTAGACAGATAACGTTTAGGAGGCTAATGTTAAGCAAGATCCTATCTTGGTGTGCCAGAATCTAGCTGGTTTTAGCAGAGAAGGGATGAAATCGGTAAAACCTGAGGTCTTCTCTCCTGGTTTGGAAGCAATATTTTCACTGCCTTCCTTTTGATCACTTTTCCTTTCACAAACCTTGTTGTGGATTAGGTCAGGTTCAACACAAAATTAACTGTGTCAACTTTAACTCACCATTGTACAAGACAGAAGCACATTCAGGCCTAGAAATCTCTTGCAGTAAAATGCTGCCACAAAAGGGTATTCTTTGCTGGTGTCTAGCTCAGTCCATAATTTATTCTAGGGGCAATAAGTTATTTGACACAAAGATAAGGGGACACATACAGACGCAGAATGTTTGTGTCCAGGCAAGTGAGGTTATTAAAAAGCAAGAAAAGAAATGCTAATTTTCAGTCTGAAGCTTTGAGATGGGGATTGGGGAAGCTACTGGTTCTGTCACCCATACAAGTCCCCTGCTAAGTAAAAGCATTGGGTAAGACCATTCATAAAATTTGGACTCTTCTTGTTTATGTTACTCATGGTTGGAGAAGGCTGAAAAGGTCACATTCTGGAGGCTTATTCCTAAGTTTGGAGACTTGATAAGTTGACAGAAAAATAAAAGGCATCAATAAGAGAGGTACAATAAGGCAACAAAGGTGGGAGAGAGGGAGGGAATTAAGTGAACAGATATTTCACACTCGCCAAGACAAAGTGGAGAGGAAAGAAAGAATATGGAGCAGTGAAAAAATAAGTTCCACAATAGCTGGTTTGCCAAGAGTGAGCTATTAAGAAAAGTAAGGGTGAAAAGATGGAAAAGTTGGTCCTGAAGTCTACAGCAGAGTTCTCAGCATCACAGAAAGATGTTACCACAAATCAAAAGCAGGTCATTCAAATATATCAGAGGAGGAACTGGATTTAAGAAATTGTAGTACTACTGCTCATTATGTGTAGGTGTGGTATCCCTTACATAGATGCAATAAGGTATTTATCTGGAGAGACATAAAGTTTATGGAAAGTTTGGAAGTCTGGGAAAAAAACACAAAGACAAATGCAACAGCTCTGTTTCTATCAGATTAAGAGAAAGAGGAAGGAAACTGAATTATAAATATATCTACATTAGTTATTTTTCTCTTTGAAAGTAAAATTTAATTACTTTTTTAAGAGTGAAAAATGTGTTATGCATAATTTATTTATGAAACAGGAAGTACTGCTGGGCAGGTTTATGTAATAAATAATTATATGTTCTTTATTTTAGAATAATGACAAATATATACAATATTTGAGATGAAGCTGTTCTGCATATTAAGGTATTTACATTTACTGTTTGCCTGTAGACATTTGTAAAGTAAGAAAAAATAAAACAGTGGAAATACAAAACATCAATATTATTGACTTTGTAGCAGAAAGGTATTTACACACTGCTTCTGAGCCCTATCTTATATTAAAAACAGCGCTTTAATGCAGATGCAGAAGAAAAGTATGTTTTGTAGAAGTAAAAACTGGAAAATGAATGTGATATTCCTACGTATTCATTGAAAAGTAGCTCCAGGGGATATAGATATACATAGAATATAGGCATTGGACCTGTATACTGGTATAAATTTGAAATAAAATCACATAATTTGAAATAATAATTAATTTTAGAATGCATCTGGAAGAACTGAAGTGTAGCAGTAATATAATTTTCAACATTGAGGATTCTTTCATTACTCGTTCAAAGTATTTCACAAGAAACCATTTTTCCTCCCTCCGCAGCTCCCCAGATTTTCAGATTTTCCTTATTTTTCCTCAAGGGAAAGAATAAAACAAACAATGACAAAAGAACAGACATTTTCTCCTCTACCATCAAAGCCTGACAAACGTGTATGATAAAATGAGAAATATGGGTTTTGCCTTTAAAGTTTCTTAGTGTTTTCTTGATCTCAGATCTCTTTACGAAACGTGGGTCGAGTACTTTATTCAGTTTGCTAATTTCTTGCCTTTCATAAGCTTGATTGGAACCTGTGACAAAAAAGCAGGTGGAATAATGGCTTTCTTGAAGTCAAGGGAAAAGAGTGGAACCTAAATTGCACCCAGGCTATTCATTCATTTATATGTTGCAATCCTTAATAAAGTGGTTTTTTCAAGTTGTGCTTCACATGCTTTTTGTAAGAGCAGCATATTAATGTCAAACTGTAATAGCATCAAATTAGGTGATATGAACATTCAGGCCCTGAAGCCAAGTATTTTTGCATTATGGCAAAAATGCGTGCATAGTATGAATCGTGCAGTCCCAACACAGGTTAGTAATCATGGTTTTATCTGTGCTGTTATACTGTTTTACTAAGGAGAGAAAGGCTAGATAAAGTCCTTGGTATGTATCACCCAGAATCACAAAGCGTTTAGGTGACTACATCCCTGTCAATGAGATGTAGGCTTTTAATGTGTTTGAGACTGTAAAACAGCATAAGTAAGGAGACTGTCTGGATATTGGTTTGATTTCCCAGAAAACATCCAGTATATATTAGTTTCAAAAGCTACTTGGGTCTAATCCAAAACCGACTGAAACAAGCAGGAAGTCTCCTACTGCCTTCAATAGGCTTTGGTAAAGGATAGTGTTGCCTCCAGCCTGATTTCCTGTTGAGAGTGTAGTGGATTATCCAGTAGTTTAGGATTCCTGAAGGTTTCACCTTGTTTCGGTATTAGATTTACAAACATAGAAACATGCGGATGAGAACACTGCCATCACCCACTCAGAGTGAGGATTATTATTCCTTACATTTTAAGAATCTTTAAAAGAGTCTCCTTTCACCAACAAGGTTAATAAATACCCATGTTCCACAAATTTCATACTTAAAAGATGTTGGTGAAAGAATCATGGTAACACTTTACATATACAGTAGCATAGAGCTGCTGCATGTTTAGACACAGTGTCCTCATTTGCTTTCAATTAGTAGAGGGACAAGGGAAAAATCCCGATTCCTTGACAGCATTAGATAATGCATGAAGACAGTCACAACATGTATTTATCAAATTATATTTTAATTTGCAGCCAGTAACTTGCAGTTATTTGAATATACCCCTAGTGTACAATATCAAATAACTGTCTTTCAGCATAAGTGATACTGTGTTATTGTGATGGAATATCTCACTAAAAATGTTGAGGCTGGATTGAAAAATGCAGACTTACTTAAAAGTTTAAGAAGGTATTTGTTTTAACTGAACAGTGCCTAGTGCATAAACAGCCTTGCTGAAAATCTGTAATAAAGAATGTTCTTTAATTACAGTGTAGCCATTAGTGGTCCTATATAATGAAATATTGGTAATGTCCTTGGCTTTGTTCTGCAGATAATTTAAGAATTATCCTTTATGTTGATGCAGACCAACTACAAAAGACTACTGAAGTTCTCTTCCTTGTTGGCATATGTTCTTTTTTCTGTTCTCTATAATTACTATGCCTCTAGTATACACTTGAATACACTAGAGACAAGAATAGAAAACATAAAATATTTAATACTAAACCTTCAAGGTGAGTACACACACATGGATATACATAAACCCCCTACTTCTTATTAAAAACCTGTACCTACATTGTTATTTTAGACTGAGCACCCTACAAAAGAACCTTTCCTTATATCTTAGCTATGCTACAGGGACCATAAGCCAAAAAACACACGACACAAACAAACATTAAAGTTACTTTCCAACTTCAACCTTACCCAGAGCAGATGGAGCAGAAAATCATACTTCCCATGTGGGGGTCTCTTGCCTGTCATTGAAAGGCAGCACAATATTCTAGCAATCTTCAGATAGCATTTGTCTCCCAGGATATTGTAAGCTACTAACACTGATTAAGAAGCCCCCAACTATGTATAATCTATGCCAAGGTTGATACAAAACCAGCTGCCCATTCAGAGCCAAAAATGGTGGTTTTGAGGCCCTCGTGTTTGTTCTGCCCAGCAGATACTGAATGAACAGCTATTAATTACAGCTCATACTTATGCCAGTGTTCTTCCCAGTTGGAATAAAATTCAGTGCATTCCTCTTCACAAAGAACACAACAGTTTTTAATAGACTAGAGGGAAAGATACAGCAAGAAAATGTAATTTACTTACCGCTCTCCTCCTCCTGCACTTCTATTTGAAAAAACATCCTCCAGGAAAAAAACCTGTAGAGTGCATATATCCCAGCAGGCTCACGATGGACTCCTTCAGTCTTGTCAACACAGAGGTACAAAGAAGCTGTTCTATTACAATACCTAAAAAAATTAAAGGACTTTGAAATGTCTTTTTTTATATTCCACTCAGTTTTCACTCCAGTCTGCTCCTTTCCTATTTGTGATTTGACATGTATATTTAAACTCAAGCCAGAATAGGAGAAAAAATTACTCAGTATCTTTCCAGGAGGAACTCAAATACCATGATTTTGTGACAGAGTTCATTTGCTTTTTTGTTTGGTTTTTTTTTTTTTTGTTCAGCTTTTCCACTAGCATTTTTCTATTGATTTGAACAAGCAACCAACCACAAGCTAAGTCACCCAATATGAACACTCATCAAACATCATCAAACCCCCAAAATTCAAATGTTCCTTTCCTCTATATTGTTCTGGCTTTTACATGAATACATGTTTAATCTGATTCCAAACCATAAAACTCCTTGTATTTCAGTGTTTTCAAACTTCTCTTACTATAACCAAAGCCATGTTATGCTTTCTTTATCAGGAAAACAGACTCTTCCTCTCAGTCAAAGTTCAAATCCCCTATCTCCAGCTGTCACTCAAGCAGTTGCACTCTAAAACTCACGACTCCTGTCATTCAAGCGATCTGGGGGGCAGAACATCCTCGATGCTGCCCTCTTGACCCTTGCAAAGCCAGCAGCAGTGTTTCTCAGTGCAACAGATTAACCTGCTACTGATGCTCCTTTCTGCCTCCGGCTGCATCTAACTTCTCGTCTCCAGTATGAAATAAGTAAATCTGTAGTCACTGCAAAACCATGTCACTCAGCTGCTAGATTTTACCCCCGTCTCCCCCAGAAAGCAAAGTGGTTTGGATCTGGATTCATTTTTACTTGAATTACTGAAGTTGAAGGGGACAAGCTTGGATATCCAACTTCATTCCCACTTAGGCATTCATTGCAATAAGCTCAGCTTCCAAATCGACGACCTTGGCACTCCTGGGGAATGAAATGAAGTTATCACAGTCACTGTCTGTGCCAAGAGTGCAGTGACAATCACTCCCACACTGTGGAGTACGGGTGCATCTGGGTAGTAAATTGGGATGCTATTCTCAAGTTATCAGCAATATTGTAATGAAAATGCCAATAAATCTATTTTCTAAGTTACAGCTGCCTTAAGTAGCAGGGAAGTGGTGGTAGAGAAAAAGCTAATTAAGCAAGTATCAGAGACATCTCTTACTGCCTCCCACATTAATGCTTCATTAAGGAACTGGAACTGCTCTTAGACCGGAATGATAACAGCATGCACGTGTTCAGGAGAGCATAAGTGATAATATGAAATGCAGGACAATACAAAACACAGGTTTAAATGATAATCAGCCTTAAACATAATCTAAAAATTTTATTTTCAAAATATATATACCAAGATTTTCCCATATTTTCTTCATCAAAACAAGCTATAGCCTTAAATGTAGAGGATTTTTTTTTCCTCAGACCATCCAGAGGCAGGTCAAATGGAGTAAGACACGTGTGAATAACAGTTTTGCTTCCTTACGATTTTCACATGCAGAAGCTGACAGGATGACTATACACATGCTTGACATCCTACCAGTGTTTGTCATTTTCTCCTGTAACAAATCTTTGACACATAGCAGCCAAAGTAGCAGTGTTTTCACAAAAGATGACTTGGTTATCATGGTACCATGAGAGCTTTCCTTAAAAATGAAACTTGATTTAAGATATGGTTGGGCTGCACCAGCCCAGGAGACCTACCCCATGAAACTGTTTTCCTTCACATTTGTCAGACTGGAGAGACTTGTGTGCCATTTGTTCACAGTCCACTAAACATTTATAATTTTTCATGGCAAGGTGAATGCTTTGAGTATAGAGGCTAACATTGCTGGGTAAGATAGACTACATAGATCTCTGGTAGATGGACAGCTTTAACCTATCATCAAATTCTGTGCTTTCTTACACAAGGAATAAGTAAAGTACTTTCTGGCCTGAAACACACTTGATGTGAAGCCCCAAGCACATTCAAATCAAAACCGGCTTCCATGGGTTTTGTGGAGACATGCAGATCAACCCTAGCCTGCATGGAAATATTTCTTGCAAACTCTTGATCAAAACTGAATCCACAGGTTTCACTTACCTTTCAAATTCCCCATACTGAATATTTCCTTTTTGTTAATTGTCTACCATGAAAAAAAAGTATTAATCTATATCAACTATTACCTAATTATTTTGATTAGATTCTGAAAGTCAGGAAAATCTCATGTAAGACACCAAAAGACTGCCAAAAAAGTTCTTCATGTTCCAAAGAGAGCAGGTAACAAAGGTTATGAAGGCTAAAGCTATGACGCCCTAGCATTTTTCATATTCATTAAAAATAATATAGGCATGTGCCTGCTATACCTCACACCAAGGCAACATAACAGCATGCATAATCTTCTAGTAGCAAGATTAGCATTCAAAACACAAGATTATCTTTCAAAACACAAGACTGACACAAGACTAACATCTGAAATATCTTCGAACAAAAAAGAAGATCCTGATCAACCCCTGGTAATATAGGATAGATAAATTCTAAGCTGTCCTGCCATTTTTTCACATGTAGTTCCCATTTCCTTCCTCACAGAAGGGAATGGTTTCCAATGCAATATCCTGACAGTACATTTTTATACATTTGGTAAACATATGTGAATGTTAGGATCTCTGCAGGAAAGAAGGGAAATATTGAAATGAAATATTGAAATGAATGACAGGTCTCTACCCATGAATCTAGCCTATGTTCAGAGATACTTAGTGCAGGAAGGGTGGCTGCCAAATCCAGAACCTCTGTAATCAGTGTTTGGCACCTTCTACAGTGCAAGGATAAGCTCTATCTGCAGAGACAGCTGCCTTTCAGTCCTTCCTGTGTTCCAGAGAAGGGGATGTCACCAGGACAGATCTTCTCATTGATACATTTCAGGCTAGAGAATGTGGCCTGAAAGCTTTTACTAAATGCAAATATAAAGCTCAGGAGCTTTGATCACACTAGCATGGATGCCAATAAAAATGTAAGCAAAAAAAGCCCATTTCTTTTCTTTTTATGCTCTTAATGTCTCAACTAACCACTAAGCTAACCATCATCATACAACACGCTGAGGAAACTTGCCAGTGTAAATGCTTTTGGTTCCACCCATTCAGGCTAGTTGCACAGTTGGCAGAAAAGCCTGAGCAGATCATGCAGTGCACACTGTGCTGGTCATGAGGCTACATGCTCCTCAACAAAGCATTGGGAAGTTCATATGTAAGAGCATACTTTCTGTTATTTAATACACTAGGCAGTACTTCCATTGTTTTTCACCCAAATTATAGCTAGGTGAAATGAATTGGACTCGTGTACCAGGAACATTTATGTTCCTGTTTCATTGTGCTACTCTGGACAAGGTACATATTGCAAAATTGGACATGTGTGTTCACACATGGAGAAGCAGGATTGAAACTCCTTTCAAACACTAGCAGGGGGGACTTTTTACATACAGGTCACAGACATTAATGGGTAGACAGTCCTACAATCTAGCCTTTCCTAATGATAATAAAACTGGCGTTACTGCATTCGTTTTATATGAAGAGAACATATATGAAATCAGCATGTTCAGGATGGCTTTCCTGTGCCTATAATATTACAGGCATTTGAGAACATGAATAAGAAACTGTTTTCTGAATTATTAATCTCCACTCCCTATGGCATTACATGACAGAGAAACAGGTTCTTAAAACTTACTGACTGTGAATGATTCACTTAAACCACTGCAGAGCCAAAAGTAACAAAGAGCAAATCACTTTCCAGCCAACATACCACAGTATCGTTGCTTGAGGAACTGAAACCAGCAGGAACACTGTGAGGACAGAAAGGGTAGCAGCCTCATCCTTCCAAGCCCAGCTCTCCTACAGGCAGGGAGACGGATATCACTTTTGTTCTCCTCTCTGTGAAACCAGATTAGTGCTCTCCGGAGCCGAACTTGCTAGAAAAGGGAAGACTACTCACTGAATGACATGCAGGAGCTGAATCGCTTGCTGATGCCAGGTGGTGCAGAAGCTCGGCCGAAGAAAGCTCTGAACCTCTGCTCTAATATTTCATTAGAACATAAAATAAACAAACTTCCAAGGTAGCAAATGCTCTGACCTGACAGCTCAGAGAAAAAAAGATAAAACCAGGCCCTCTGCTCATGTCCGCACTGGGGAAACCTTCCCCGGGCCTACTCTTAGATCAAGCAGCTTTCAGTGCCACCTCTGGAGACAACAGCTTTGTGCGATATCACAGGATCTCTATAAAAAGTCTCTTTTCTTCCTGCCCTGAGGAGCCTGGCAGCATGTGTGCTTCTGACTCTCCTCAACAGTATCCTAGTTTGCCCTTCTGCTACAGGGTCTGTGCTGAGTGAATCAGTCCCACACAAGCTGTGCTTATGCACCAGAATATTTCCTATGTGGGATGCATGTTTGGGGAAGACATACTCTTAAAGAAGAACCAGAGTGCTGGATAAGGCCAGGTGAGGGACACAGACAATCCTCCTTCTGGTGTCTTCTGCCTTAAAAACCAACCAACCAAACGAACAAACACACACCCCCCCCTAGCACTAGAAACAAACAGAATGGATGGTGTCTGCCAGATCTGCTTATATCAATACTAACGGCCATTCAGGACCTTGAGATTTTTGGTGCTCTGCATTCTGTCTGGGCTCTTCTCTTGCCAGCACAGTAAGTTTAATTGGCACACTATTGCATGCCAGGGGCCATGCTGCTAATCCACAAGAATGCGGCAAAGACAACAGAGTTAAGTCTTAACACTACAAGCAGCAGCTTGTATGCATTAGACGATTTACAGCCAACGTTGTCTGAGTGAAGGCTCATTTCTCATAGACCTGCGGCACACTCCTATTGCAGCAGGGAGCAAGCCGTCCTACTGGATATAGTCACGTATGATCAGAGCAGTGCATGACTTAGTATAGACATACACAAGGACTTATATACCAGACAGTTCTTTAACACTGGGCAATAACATTACCCAGTTGTCTCTTATCACTGTTGTGAAATTCATCTGTAAAGACAGAGGCCCCTGTGGTAGTGGGAATCATGCCACACAGATGCTGCTCTATGCTGTTTCAATCCTTTTGTTGGTCTTTAAAGTGCCTTTGTTCCTCCACATGCTGCAGAAGAGAAATGAACAGCTGGTGATTGTCTCCAAGTTTATATCTAGCTTTTATTTAAAAATTTCACAGTGCCTCCAATCTTCCCAGCAGACTGAAACACAGAATGAAAAACCTTACTTACAATACACATTCCTCCTTTGCTTCTGTACCTGGCATTCTGATTGCAGGTTGCTGGATTCCCTCTCTCCAACTTTATTCCTCAGTGTCCTTGCTTTCTTGCTAGATGCATTTAGAAAGCATCCAACTGGACCACTAACAGATGGCCTGCTGTGACTTCAGGCACCTGTTGAGCCAGGTGTTGCCATATTGAAGCTATTACAGATAATTCAATCCATGCTATGATGCTTTTTGAGATGCTAATGATCACTCTGATTTAAAGTACAGCAGCATGAAGTTTTTAAAAGCCATATGCTATCACTGTTATATAGATAAGGCCAACTATTCAGATTGCTGTAAATAGGCATACCTCAAAGGAAACCAATAAAATAAGATGCTTTGCATTAGTATGACCCATAGTCTGCAAGTAGATCTTTTACACTGCAATTTACTCCTGATTAATAGAAAATTATTAATCTGTGCAAGTGGCTGCTCTTATCTCCTGAAGTTTCATTTGACTACAAGAGGGAGCCCCCAGCTATTAGATAGCTCTATAAAATCTGCTGTCAGCAATTTCTAATACTGGATACACTGGAAAGCATCACAACCCATTGCACAGGCATCTGATAGACCACTGCCACTTCTGAGTGACCCGGGAAATATCAGCTTTATTCAGTGTGCCCTGTATGATAAAGCAAACGCTCCAGTGAAGGGAAAGAAATCTTTGTTTTTCCCAATGTGTGGATTGCACCTAGCCCTCACATACAATGTCATTAGTAGCCTCTAATAAGGCAATTCCAGCATTTAGCAGGTTACCTTGAGGGGAAAGTTGATTGGGGAAGAGATCCTGCTGCCTTTTCCTCCCGTCCTGCCCTGTCCATTTCCCTGGAAAGTTCCTGGAATTTACCAGCCCCAAGATTCTGCAAAGTCATAGGGAAGCAAAAGAGTTTATCCATGTCGGGTTTAGACCTTAGCAAGTACAGCTGGTGCTCCGCAATCAAACATGACTGAGATAGAACTAGGACATTCTCTATAATTTTCTTTGCCATTCAGACACAGACAAGTTTGCCAATAAACTGAAGTATATGCCACAAGGTTTGACAGTTGCATGAGATTTACATGAGAAGCTGTCTTAAGAACACAATGATCTGTCGCACTGCACACTGTGTTGCATGGTTCTCAATTCCCTGAACATCATACCCAGCATTTAGATTACCATTTGGGAAAGAATTTGGAAGCCAATAGAGATGCCTGGGGCCAGCAGCACTGACAGCAGGTGGTTTTAGCTAGCAGCCACTGCTTCTAACTATACCATATTTGCACTACAGCATTCAATGGCTCTGTGTCAATGCTTCAAACTGGTTCATTACAAGGCAAAGGGGAGACACTGATCTAGCTGAGAAAACAAGATATTTCAGTTGGTACTTAGTAGCCTCTGTCCTTGGTGTTACTAAATATGGAAAATTTTGACTATTATGTCACAGTGTGGAAGGCCAGAAGTGGAAAAGAAAAATAATCCTCTAAATACACAATGGAAATAAGAATTTATGAAATTACTCAGACAAAACATTCAGAAACCAGAGGGTCAGTGGGATTCATGTCTGCTTGTTTTGCTTTTGCTGTGGGATTTTTGTTAATCAGACCTGCCCCCATCCCACACGTGCAGAACGTGATGGAACAGCTTTTCCCAAGCAAGGAGCCCTTCAGCCAGCCCTCGTCTGGCAGCCATCGGTGTGTTACCAGGGTGGCCAGATTGTCGTTACTGCCAGAGAGTAGGACTGACAGGGGCAGGGCTCACACCACCTCGCCATCAATTTCACTCTACGGTGACACAAACTGAAAACCTCTGTTCTCTCTCTCATGCCTCTGTCTCTACCTCACTCTGTTCCTGCTTGCTTTCAGTCGAACTTTCTGTTTAACTGGAGGTTTAACCCTGGCACATTCTCCCACTTCCCATGCTTTTCAGGCAGAGAATACACTGAATCTACAGCATCCAACAACCTCCCCCACCCATGTCCCATTCATCCCCGTTATGAGAATCCTGATCAGCCCCTTTAGGCCAGCCTTAACGATACTGAAATCACATCAACCAAGCAGAGTTTGCACTGAAAATTTGGCCCTTTAAGAATATTAATTCAGTTAGAGAATGGCAATCTTACAGAAAAAATATTCCCAATTGTTAATTTTTGCTATAGCTGTGTTATGTTAGCTCATTGAAATTTAATTGCTAAAGGGTTATAAGAGCCTAGAAACAGACCTAGCATCTGTCTTTTTTTAATGTCTCAATTATCACCACAGTAATTTAATGGCACCGTGTTAGAGAATCACCATTGACATGCTAATGAATGGCACCATGTTCACTTACATTAGCTCTATTTTTAAGAGGTTATAGGTTGAAGACAGACATTTTATGCTTCAGATATCACTAAGGCAAGCCGTATCACATTTATCTCATTTTGCTTTTACAACTGAAATAACGTATCTTAAAAATGTTCACTGAACAGTGAACTGCAAATGGGTTAAACTGTGGTCAATTACAATTATGTACTTGCTTCTTTAGATCAAGATAAGTAACACAAATCCTTTCAACCCATTTATTACTTAATTTGTCTGTCAGCATTTACTGTTGAAATTCTCTTCAGTTTGTTTTGTGGGTTTTTCCACAAACAGATATGTCCTTTAGTATTAGCTTTTTAATTGAACAGCCTTGCTTTATTATAAATGTTTTACACTATTCTCATTTTGCTGAACCAAGTTTACCTATCAATATTTTTCTTTCATTTATTCTGCAGAAACTCTGTTGCTAACTAAGAAGTCCCAAATCTATTGCATCTAAATGATCACAGCAATTTCCATAATAAGAGATGCAATGATATACACTGAGCTACTTATCTGCAAGCTTTTCAACACATCGTATATGAATTTCTATAGACAAGTAATAAGGGATTGACTTCACAAACACAATGGAACAGCCTTCTGAGATCAGCTAAGTGCTAGTATTATCAGCAGAATTGATTTTGCATGGAAAGCTGCATCCTGACAATAAAGTGAAAGGATTTCTCTCTTCAGCAAAATTAGCACAAGACTGGAGAATAATCCTATAATATTTAATATTAGCATATATTTAAGAACCTTTTACAATTAATTTTATTCTATCATCATGCACGTTTTCAGCAGTTCCACTGCATAGCATAGTTCTGCGTGAACAATTATAGAGGCAATGCTGCAAACAATTTAGGTGTAGGAATCAACTATGATGTTTCACAACGTGTCTCAGCGCTCCTGGCTTTTCAGTCCCACTCATGTTGCCAGATACTCAGAAGTGTATGCTTGAAGTTGTATAATAAAAAAATAAGTTTTCTAAGTATATTGTTGGCACCACAATTATTACAGAGAGTGTTTTATTACAACACATCTCACAGAATAATCTCTGCTCTGTTTAACCTACATGAAGAGAGGATGTAATTGCATCTTGGAGTCCTCAGCGCTTCAGGCAGTGGTCATTGCACCCCCTGGTGTCCACATCTCCCATAGCAGCAATCTAAAAAATTTGTCATCTCTGCAGCTTTCTCTGATCTCTCTGCTTCTGGGTTAAAAAAAAAAAAAAAAAATTTACAAAAGCCTCTACATCCATGCACAGTTTTCAGGTTTTCTCCCATGTGATGTTTACTTCGTTTGTGTTGGGATTGTTACCTCCAGCCCTGGGGAAGAAAGAGAGAATCCAAACCTGGGCTTTTCTGCAGGGGCAAGTCTAAGGGGTCTGGGACAGGCAATCAAATGCTGCTCTTAATTTCCCTGTCTCCCATCATCTTTCACAGAAAAATATGACAATATGTGGCTCTAATCTTCTCCTGCCTGAGATATTTCTCTGGCCAAGTGCCAGGCTGTTCCTTTGTGGCTGGGCTGCAGTCTTTAAGGAGAGCTGCCACTAATTAGCTTTGTAATCACAGTGAGAGAAGCAATGAAGGTGGAGGGAAAAAGTGGTCATTCCATTAACTCTTTCTTATCTGCAACCACAGGAGCTTATAAATTGCCTCCCAGTTACGATTATCAATTATTAAGGAGATTAAATTCCATCAGGCAACTTGTGACATCTATTTCAGTGGAAATCCTACATATGCTTAGTTTATCAACCCATTTGCAGAAAAGCCTATACTCTGTCTGAACTGATCCAAGAAGAACTTCACAAGGGAATTGTGGCAGACACTTTGTCTCCTCTCTCATACTGCTTTTTGTTAGTCAAAGGACATAATTTGCAGAATAACTTACAACCGAAAAATTAAGGGAAGGCTGCCTAGATGAGCTTAGGGCATAGACTAGTGAATATTTTTTTCCTTAGTACCTTGTTGATTGCTTGAAGGTGAGTTTGTAATACATTCACTGGCTATAACCATGGTTTATATTTGCTCATGTTACTCTTTATTGACCCAGTGCAACTGTGAGGAGCTTGATATCAATCATTAGAGGGATTGCAGCTATCCTCATGCAATTTAAGCCTGAAGGGTCTTTAAAAGAAAAACTAATTATTCCAGGAGGAGTCCAATCTATCTGTAGGTATATGTAACTGGAGACTTTGAGAGACAGGACAGAGAATACCAGTGAATTAAACTGTGATCCATGTAATGTTGATCTAAAAAATGATGGATGATACAGGTGATTACAACTTCTTTAAGGGTCTTCCCACTCATGTTTTGCAGGGTTAGATTTACATTGGTACTCATGAATATTCATTATATAAACCTTCACAGTGACCAGGTTGAAGGTCCTCATACTGATTAATTGATGTCAACATGCAGTTCTAACTAGATAAGGAACCCTTCACCTCTAGGTGATTGGGATTTTACATAGGTCAAGAGGAACTGAAAATCAAGCAGAACATTTCTAATTTGGATCAATAATCTCAAGAGCTAGAAGAAGTAAATCACTGTTGGATAGCTGAACAGTGCCTGGTTAAATGAAGTTCAGGGCCTCCTTGTGTTCCAGACGTGTTATACACATGTCTAGTTAGGATATTTCAAAGCAAAACTTTAGCCAAAATCCAGGTAATATTTTTTCCAATGCAAATTTTTTTATAAGTATCTATAGTTTTTGTGAAGCACCATAACAAATGGGAAATATAAACAGAATTATCCCAGAAATTGATTCTCTTTTCACAGAAGGCAGTTGATAGCAGATACCTTCTGCAGAATCTCTATCAAGCATAGACTACTTTAGATAAGCACTAGAACTGAGTTTTTTGCAGCATCCAGGTTCACAGAAGTCACTTATTTAAAAAAAAAGAAAGGAGAAAAAAAAGAAAAAAAAAAGGAAAAAAAACTAGACAAGCTCCCAAGCATTCTCAAAAGCAGACTTGTTACAATAGTGCACCATAGATAGTCACAAACCCAAGAACTAAGCATGTAGAAGTTTCTTGAATCACACCATGTATAACATAACAAACAATGTCAGGAAGATAATGATACTTTCAATGTGAAATTGATTTTTAAAATATTTGATTCTACAGAAGAGACACAAGTGTGCTTTATTAAATTACAGCTAATTTTTAAATTTTCTAACTATGCATTTCTAGGATAGATTTTATAGTTCATCTTCTGTGTCAAGAAAGTTAATTCTCACGTACAACCCCACGCAGTTATAAATTTCCTTTTAGTTTTTGTAGCAATCTATTAAAGTCTCTAGATCAGAAAACCTGGATGAATTATATATTCAAAGCAGTCGCTTTGTGATTTTGTGTCTTATAACCAGGCACTGCCAAAACACTCTTCAGAATGTTTGTCATTATAGTGCTTTTGAGAAAGGAGAGGGTCTGAGAAGACATAGAAAAAAAAGAAAAAAAAAAGAAAACAGCAGCAAAGTATCTATATTTATCAGTGGCAGAAAGAAGTGTTGTTTTTAGCTCTCTAAAGATGTTAGGTATTTAAAAGACAGAAATAAATTATTCTAACTTTACATTAAGGCACAGTAAGGTTGTCTTTGGAATACCATATATTTTCTACTATTTTAGATTTGAATATTTCTTTTCAGTGGAATTGTACCACTGTATTCCAAAGACCTTAGTCTGCTGTCTCCCACACTTTTCAGAGATGACAAATGCTTAACACTCCTTTCAATTTAGGGGTGAGTACATACAGGATTAAAAAGAAAGAGAGACTTAAAGTCTTGCACTTCCATTTGCAAAACACACACACATTCTAGTTCTCAACTTCATATCTAGTAAAGCCTGTCACAAATTTCATCTTTCATGGCCAGAGCTCATTATCATTTGCATAATCAGATTACTAAAAGAAGGTCTTCTCCTGCACATGAGCATGTTCAGCTCCCACTAGCTCCAGCAGGAATCGAGCACCCATTTTAGAAGTCCCAGGTATCTCAATTCATCTGAGTGTTAGAGTCCTCAAAAGCTTGAATTCAACTCAACAGTCACCCTTTTCCTGTTTCCTTCTTTTGAGAGAATATGTAATGGCTGTAATAATGTGCATTAGTAGGATTCATTCTGCAGCTTCTTGTCTATTCAAGAAGGATTTAGTACAAATTGTGTATTATGATTCTATATGAATCCAGACTGCACATGTCTATGTTCTATAGTTAAATGAAAGCCTAAATCAAACTCAAAAATGTTTTCTTCCAAAAGGAAAAAGTACTACTGTGACAATGACAACCAGAGCAACAGTGGCCCAGCCGCAAACTTGGAGGCAGGTATGTATGCTTAGGACTGTTTTCATTTCCCTCTGCAACAGAGTGTGTCAGCAGTGCCCTCTGCTCCCCAGGACCAACACTCCAACACCACAACCTGATGCTGAGCAAAAACCACTCCAGTTCTCACAGTTAAAGAAAAGCCTCCTGCAAAACAGTTATAAGTATCAAACTTCACCAGTGCAGAACTCCTTGCCATTGACTCCTGGTCTGCAGCTCTGGTTCTTAGGATAACTGTACAACTCCCCTCACTAGGGAAGATTAATGCATATTTACTTTTATAGTATCTCTGAGAGCAATCTAGTGCCAAAGGGTGAATTTTCCTCCCTGGGCAAGTGGGTTTTTTTAAGTGTTTAAGTGTTTTTTAACAAGCCATGTAACATTCAAACATTTAAAAGCAAACTAAACCCAAAACATTAAACTAGAGCAATCATCACCGCTAGCAGGTTGGCAGGGGGCTGTAACCTGTGGTGCCTGCAAACCACGGTGCCTGCAGCAGCCCTACGGGCTTTGCAGTGGCCAGTACCTGGTCGGGCTGTCCGGGAGCAAGTACCAGCAATCTCATGCTTCATGGACAGCACGTCAGGGGACTGCTCTGATTGAAGCCAAATGCAGTTAAACTGGAGGTTCAGAGGTGGATGATTGCTGGACCAGACGATACAGGAGAGCTCTCAATGTCCACGAACATCCAAGCAGAGACAGCAAAATTTTAGCCCTTCAAACACAAAAGGTTTCAAAAAACCGCAAGGGTTTAGGGTGTCTAATTTTCTGCATACCAAGGGCTTCTATTGATTTCACTGATAGATTTTTATAAAGAATTAAGGCTTGTATAAGCAGGTATCACAAAACAAACATATATTTCTTGCTGCTGCTTTCCTGCCTTGTTGAAATGCATTTTGCTACTTCAAAGGGAATTTAGACCATGTAAAAAGCAGAATGCAAACAGAGGTAATGAGAGCACTACAAAGGAGAAACAATTATGCATGATAAACACCCTCATGTTTTCAGCAGAAGTTCCGGGAACTTGAAAAGTTTAGATTAAATCCAGCTCATTTAGTCCAATAATTTAGGCATAGTCAAATTTAACTATAAGTATGTAATTTTCTGCACTTGTTTTGCGTAGTGTTGGATACATTTAAAGATTAGCAGTTTGCAAATTTAAACACTTCAGTTAAAACATATTTGTTATAATGCCACCACAAAAGAATTGTGGGTAGTCTACACAGTTTGGTTTTGGACAGAGATTTGAACTCTTACAAAGAAAGCTCTCACACTGCCTTGAAGAAGACTATAATCAATCTCCACTGTTCATCCAGTGGGCTTTGGAAGAGAGAGTAAAGCCTGAAGGATGCCAATATTTATATCTGAGAAATTCAATTTTATTTGACAGTGACACTAATCACAAAGAAAGAACAAAAAAAAAAAACCAAAACAAGCCAGCATACTTCAGTAGTTAATTTTTCTTTTCCCCTCTGTTGCAACTGCTCTATTAAATTTAATGAAGTTCTCCCTAAGCTTTTCAAAGCAGTGAGCTTTGAAGAAAGAAAGAGGGGAAACAGCAATGCATAAGGAAGAATTTTCCTAAACAAGCTAGTGGGAAATACATAAAAAAATTCCAGCATAGACAAGTTCACGCACAGTAACAGTCATATAGAAAAGCCTACATTGTTCTAATCAGATGGTGTTTCTCCTGCAGTCCATCTGGTAGAACACTATATTTAGGTCCCTTGGGGTAATTCCACCACATGCTCTTTTCTGTGAAACAGTTTATTAATTTTTTTCTTAATGTGTTTATTCCATGAGTCGTGTGGTAGCCCCTACTGGTAGATTTGTGAATGTCACTGTGCCCTTGATTCAATAAAGGCCTCCCTACATTATAGCCATACTATGAAGCCAATCATTCTGCTTCACCGTGGAAGTCATCAGTTATTCCATGTAAGACTGGAATTATAGGCATTTTGCTCCTATATTTGACAGTTTCATGTTCCACATGAAAGCTCTGTAACAGTCAGACTCCTGGCAGTGTGACCACAATAATTCATTCTTCCTGTGAAAAGGGGAATTTTCCTTGAGAAAAAATCTCCACGGTAATTTCATACAGATAAACAAGCAGTCTCTTTTTCTATCCTTGCATTTAATGGTGATCTGTGTTCATAAACTATTTGACCCACATATATTCTCCATTTAATAAGGACGACTTGAGAAAAACATGCACCTTTCCTAACAGACATGAATTAACACGACTAGAGCATTCAGTGATCCAAATCCCAGAAAAAAGCAAGTGCAGCTCAGACCTTCCAATGTTCATATTTGTTGAAAATATCATAGGAATCAGTGGAGTTAAACAGGGTTGAACTTACCCCAGTGACATTTCCTAGATCAGCTAAGTCTACGAGGCATTGCTTTGCGATAGCAGGTTTAGTTCACCAATCCCATGGGTAACTAGTAATATAAAGAATATTGCCCTATCGGTTCTGTTTCATTACACCTATCTTTCCACCCACACACAGTAATATAGTGAAGTGATGTATGATCATTGGTTGTCATTAGCAGGCTTCACTCATGCTGTCAGATCATGCTAGAAATGGGTGCAGAATAAGGAAAGCGTGCAGACTCGGTTCAAGTAAATGATGTACCACGTCTCTATCAAGGGTGGGTGCAAATGCAGGTGCTTGTGTTTCATCTGTTTCTTGAAAACTTTTATAAAATTCCAGTATTTCTGTGACAGAATCCAGCAAATAGAAGTGATGAACATAAAGTGATTAGAAGAACACAGTTGAACCCAGCTGATGCAAATTTATTGGAATACCAGCAGATTCAAGACAGAAGTACTCACCTAAATCTATACAACTGGTCATTATCTACAGATCAGAATGAAACTGTTTTATCTTTCACTGGGCAGCAGTGGAAAGAGGCAAAATTTCTGTGGGTTATGCTTAACTCATTCTGCAGCATGAACTAGCAAACTCCATTCCCAGTATTCAAAGTATACTTGCTTAGCTTATGCAAATTGCCCCAGAAGGCTAGTACCCCAGACAGCTATATTTTAGGTGAAAACAGCTGATATTATGTTATGTGAAGACAGGCTTATTCTGCACAAAAGGTTCTGAATATACTTAAAATACAAGCATTGCCTTCTCCTTAAAAATTAAATATAGTGACTTTGAGAAGTTTTATGGAACATTGCCAGTTCTATTCATTTCTGCTATAATTTGTAATTACAAATTTTGTAATTTGTAAATTACAGTAAAAATAACAAAGTGTAAAATTTCTCTTGTCTTTATAATGGATTATTTCAGTAGAAGTTAGAATACTGACAGAAGCACATTTAAAGGGGCTGCATGTTGGCTTATGGATAGTGAGACAGAAGACAGAGATTACTCTTGAAGTCATCCCTGACCCAGGTACACTTTAAAAATAATAAAAGATTATGATTTCATCTTGGACCAGCTGATATTTTTACAGAAACACAAACATATTTTTGGGCACGTGAATTATTGCCAGGTCTGAAATAGAAACAGCTATCCAAACTGATGAAGGGTTTATGTGCCAAAAGATTGCCAGCCTTTTTCAACCACATTACATGCTAATTTATACCTTAATTTGCACCCCATTTATACCCTTAGATCATCATAAACAACTATCCTGTTATAATAACTCATCTTTGTATACATCTGGTGTAAGACATCTTATGGATAGACAGCAGGCTACTTGATCTATTTACATGGGCTTTCAGGATTATGCAGAACCTCACTCTTTTTTTTTTTTTCTTTTGGAAAGGGGGATACAGAGGAAATAAGCTTTTCCAACACATCATGTTTAGAAAAAGAACCTTCCAAATGTAAACCAAGCGTTGCTGATCCAGTACTGTCTTCCTCAGTTTGCCAAGAGACAATCAATGCAGACGAATGGATGCAGACAATCTCATGTTAACTCTGCCAGTGCTCAGTCTGGTGGATCATGACCCAGCTTCAGTCTGGAAACTGTGCAGCCACATCAGTGTGGCTCCCTGCCCACTGAATTTAGCATGCCTTATTAATTCAGACACAGCACTGTACTGTGCTATGCACAGTGGTTGGTGGGCTCCCAAATCACTGTTAATAAGCAGCACGAATACACGGCTGTCTGTAACCATCTCTGTAGTCACACCTGGAACATAATAATGTAACTGAGAGTAGCAGCACTAGGTCGCAGCACAGTTTAATTTAGCTCAGTATCTTGCCTCCAACAGTGGTTAACTGAGATTGCAAGGAAAGAGGATGAGAACGGGGCAAGCGTCTATAACATTTCCTTCATAAACTCTCACACCTGCAAGGACATGAACTCTTCTTTAATGCCTACTAATCCACCCACCAGTGACATTTCAAATGGCTGATTTAGTATTGCTCAGGTGGAATGCAGCAATAGATACAAGCTGGTGTCACTGTGGAACACTGAATGTTCTTAAGCAGTTGTAAATGCATTAAGGTACTAAATGTACTAAAGGCAAGTGCCATATTTTTTCTGACAAAGAGACGAAGCTTGAAATAATTACAGCTAAAACATACTTCCTGGCTATATATTGGCTTCAGACTTTTGCATGCAGGACTTCGCCTGTGGGGAGGAAAAAGTCTTCATAGTATGTCCTGGCATCCTGGTCTTCATTAAGACTCCTTCTAAAAGGCAGCACATCTGAGAAATTCAAAGCATTTAATCACTCAGCTCTGAGAAAGGCTTTCTCTGTAAGCTTCATCTCTAATTAAACTAGACCATTCCACCTTATAGACAGAAAAATAAAAAAAAAATTAAGCTGTGACCTATACACAAAGAAAAAAACCAACCACAATGTTAAGTTGATACCAAGTTGAATTTAAAAAATAAAAAGAGAAATTACATTTTTACATGTTAACCATCAGAATAAAAAAAAACCCAACCCTGGAAAGGAAGAAAAAACAGTCTGTAGCTCAACTTGTATAAATTGTCATGTGTTTGCCATATTCCCAATATACAACATACCTACTTCTTATGTAGTTAAGCGCTTTTCTAAGATCTTCAAAAGGAAAAGTTGTCATGTGCAAACTAAGACATATGGGCGACCTGATCTCTTGCCTAAGTTCACCGAGTATATTGGAGACAGATCTCTGAACTGAATCCAAGTTTGCCCCATCATCCAATTCAGTGCTCTTTCCACAAAGTTACACTGTCCACTGTCCATTACATTTTTTAACAGGAAATATTGCATCAGTTCCTGGAAATTCATCAACGTACTTGTCCACTAAAAAGCATGTTTCACAAAGGCTGGGTACACAGCTCAGAGTAGCTACTTTTGACTTCCACGTTACTGCAGCTGGGATACACCAGTTCAGCTCCATGTGAACCTCTTGTAACATTACTTAAATGGAGTGGAGATTGCTCTGTGAATAACAGCAAGGTCAGTCTCTTGTATCTAATTAGTGATAATTTCTGCATACTAATTGAGTGAATGCCAGTAAAGAATCAGCAAGCCTACTCTGGTAGAGAGTCAGTAAAAGTAAGTCAGATGAAATCTGCATCTGTGCCTTTTTAAAATCAGTTAAAATTTGTTGCTAGACTTTTCATTTTACTCAGTAGTGAATAGTAGGGTGGTAAGTGCTGTCTTAATTTGTATTCACAGAGGTCTTCATCCCCTGAAATACTCTCAGTCCCCACTGCAATTGCTGAGCCTTTTACAAGGTCTAGGCTCTGATCTTCTGAAGTGCAGGCGTACGTACATCAGCCTCATTTCAGCTGCTGTCCAGAGGCAGCTTACTAGAGTCACTGTTGTCATCACTGTTGTATGGTTTGTAACAGATAACTAGAGAAAACGACTGCATGGCTTTTAAGGATACTGAGTATCCAAAAGCTAAAATAAACCACTTTAATTACCAGAGGCTGGGGGAACACAACAGACCGGTTAACTAAGCTCGGATTAGTGGAATGAAAACTCTGCTGTTTAGTACTCATTCCATACTGGTTAGATCTCAACTTTAATCTGATTTGTATGCAAAGGAACGGAAACAAGGATCACATCCAGATGTACACATCAGCAGATACCATAAGCATCTAACACTTTTGG
>JANHGO010003117.1:0-27981 GCA_024606505.1 Aquila spilogaster
TTCACAAAAATTGTGAGTCAGCTATAGCCAACGTGGCAAGGCTGTTTGTTTATTCTTCGGAACAGATGTTTGAACAGTCTCTCCAACCTCCAATAAAATATTGCAGACAACTGTGAAGTTTACTAACCCCTCGTTAAAGTGATCTCCTTGAAGTCTTTAGCTCACCCGAAGATAAACTGCACCAACATGGCATGCTCCCACTCTGAGGTACGAGAGCCATTTCCACCAGCAAACAAAGATTATGCCCATAAACTTTTGCACTGGAAATCATTGCATCTCTGGTTTAGATCAATGACATTAAAACAAAGACAGACGGAATATTTTACTCTTATCTGAGGCTGTGGTTAATTGCCTTTCTGATTCCTCACATCTCTGTCTCCTCTCTTCCCTTCCTGCTCTTGGCCCTGGGCTCAGTGCTGTCGCAGGGTGATGGCACGTGGCAAGAAGTCTTGCAGCACTCGTCCCTGTGTCCACAGCCTGGGGTTAGCCCTGGGGACGGCAACGCGTCTACACTTCAGGGCCGGCACTCAGAGCACGACCTGCAGAAGTGCTTTTCCTTGCAACAGCAGCAACTTGACGCAGGGCCAATGTTCCCATTCCCACTGTGCTATGTTTTCAAGCGTTTCTGGTCCTTGCCCTCCACGCGCTCTCTGCCCACTGAAGGATGGTTATGCTCAGCCCATCCAACAGGAGAGGGCAGCAGCTTGACAGACAGGTCTGAGACCAACGAGCACAGAGCTGGGGCAAGGTAGAGGACAAGTGGGCAAGCGAACGGGCTGACCATGCCCAGTAGCATCTGTAGTGGGCAGCAGATGGGGCATTAGCTGAGGACAGGATGATCAAGTTGGACACGCTGCTAATAGTGGCTGACCAGTGCTTTTTTTCACCAAGACCCATTGCTTCTCTAAAGCTACATAATGCAGTATACAGCTTGCTTACATTCTATTTTTGACACCATTCCCCCAGCTTTTCATCTCTCAGTCCTTTCTCCCTCCTGCCCCACCCTTCCAGGAATTCACATTGCACACATTTCTGCAAAGGGAATTAATGGTTTCTCTTTAAAGTTATGGGAGAGGAATGTCCTTTCTATTAACGCTTATCATCATGTACTGCTTCAATAAAGATTCCTTGTAAACCAAAAAGAATGTCCTGAGCAGCAGTGCGGGCCTGAATTGCCTAAGATGTTCAGCATCCAGCGCCAGACCCCTGACATGCACAATTTTAAACACAACGAGAGCGCTAAGTATCAGCTTAAGTATTGGGTTGGCTCAGGACAGTGTATTTTCTATGCTACCCACTGTACAGCATTGGGTTTGTGATTTCTTTTTGTTTTCTTTGTAAATAAATCCTTATAACGACTTTGCCTTGTCTGACTCCAACACAACGGATGAAGCATAGACGATACTAATGATTCAGCATGGTGAGGTCTGTAGCACATGTCTGAAGCTTGATTACACCAAGGGATCTCATGAAATGCCCCATGGCTCCCTCCTTTCCCAAGGAAATGGGGCACACATGGGAGAGAGACCACACTCAGGTCAGTTCCCAGCAAAGAGCCAGGACACAACCAACCTGCGCACCCAGAGACCGGAGGGTGAGCACGCACGTGGCCGGGGCCCTTCTCTTCCATCACGATCATTTCACAGACAGCTATCGCTTTTCCAAAGATGTCACCAGGTCAGCAAGCAGCATCAGAACAGTATATAGCAACAACACCGCTGGGTCTGGTGCTGCAAATGGCCGGGGTTGTGTCCTTGGTGAGAAGCAGGCATGGGATCTATGTGACCAAAAGGTGTAAGCTCAGGTCACCCGAGCTACGGTAGCAGCTCCTTCAGCTGGTATCAGTAATAGCTTTCTATCCTCCACGCACAAGAGGCACTCGAGAGAGATACAAAGTGGATTATGAGCACAGTGCAGATGCATAACAGAGCGTCTGGGTTGACTGGTGGAAGGTTTTTCTCAGTTCCAAAGTCAGTCTTTCATGCTTTGGACCCTGTTAATGATATTTGATAATATATAGTATAGGAAAGATGGAGCTTCTATATCCCAGACAACAGACTCCATAAATGCATTTCTAAAATAATTCAGTGAGAGATCATCTGTTACACTTGTGCACGATGAGAGGGAAGTTGTCCAAAATTTGTATTCTAATGGGGAAAAATAATCCTTGGAAGCAGAGAGAGGGAATCTGTTGGCTAAGACACCCCAGAAAGCTTTGAGTGTTTCACAGGCTGTAACTGATACTGAGACTTTTGGGCAAATGGACAAAGGAATTCCTGAAGGCAGACCTCTCTCAAGCCCTAAAATGCACTCTTTTTTTATTTTGTGAAGAGACATCTTTAATGTTTCGGTGGAGGAGGTTGCTGGCCTGTCAGGGCTTCGGGAGGTTATTTAACTTCTTCCATTCACAGTCCTGGACTTTGTGGTCTTCTGTCTTTATTTCTAATGAATTTCTGTCTCAGCTCTGAAATGTCTGGTTCCCATTCCAAAGATGTAATTTGACTTCTTCTGTAAAAGGTCTGACTACATCCATGGTTTTTCCACAGCCAGAACTCACAGGCGCTTCAGCTTCTATTCAAAGCAAATATGGAGCTCAATATACATTTTGGGGCCGAACTCCATTGAAGCAAAGTGCCCTCAAGCCCTGACAGGACCAAGGCTTGTAACTTTTCTTCTTATAAAACATAGAAAATAAAGTATTCTGCCTCTTAAAAAACAAGAGCAAAATGAGAGAAAGCTCTTACTGTTTCAGAACAGCCTAAAACTACAAATAAATCTGAGTGTGCTCTCAGTTTTAGAGGTTGAAACCACTGGGCTGGCTGGGGATAAGGAGTGTCAAGGGATGCCTGTCATCAGGATGGGTGGTAAGGTCCAGGGTTGGTTTGCAACCTCCCCTTCTTAGCTGGGTTAATTGTGTCCCAGGCCTGAGAGCTACTATAATATCGATATAAATGGTACCCAAGGCTGCTGGAGGTAGGAGAAATGGAGAAAATTGGTGGCTCATGAAGAAACCCTATTCATATCCCTTCCTCCACTTATTCTGCTAACAGGAGTGAAGAGAACCATTTGCATGGATTATTCATCCCACAAAGCTTCTCCCACAGCAATGTTCTTCTCTGTCACCTCTACACCCCAATGTTACGACTGTGTCTTGATAGTGAAATGGTATAATGAATTCCCATCTCTAGATCTCTTTAGCTGTTGGAGTCACTCTAGGCTTTCAAACAACCGCATCCTGCTGGATGAAGGTCTGAGCACTGCAAACCCCATTTCCCTTGGTAGCCAGGGTTCATTCAAGTCAGTGGATCCTGTTCAACGAACAAGCCTTATTAGACCAGAACTGTGTGCTTGTTAACAAAAAAGGATAGGAAGAAGGGACAGGGCTAGATTCCTGAACTTAAGCAGCAGAGCTGGGCTGAGAGATAAACAAACTATTAAATCACGGTGCTGCGCTGTTGCCAGAATGATATATCTCTCCTTTGAAAATAGCGTCTGCAAGGAAATGACAAATAATTTTCCATATGCAGACCTTACAGACACACTGAAGTGAGTAACTTGGAGGACGTTAGTATTTTCAGTATTCCTGTCCTTCCGGAAAGCCGTGGCCAAATCCCCACTGAGCACAACGAGAGCCTCTCACTCCTGGAAACCGTACTGACAATTTGGAGAACATGGTCTGGTAAATGATGAGTAAAGACCCCGAAATGATGTGTAGGATTCCAGCGGTACGTGGGCTCACGTCTGGACCGCAGCCATGTGGAGGTCACAGAGGGAAATAAATCAGTGGCTAGTGAGCTGTGCTGGTGAATTTGGCTGTGTTTTCTGCGCCGTGCTCATTGTAGTGACTCCAGGACCTGGGACTCCATTCGTCAGCGCGACGGCGGAAATGCAAAATCCAGATCGTTACAATGGAGACCATTGAAAGAAGGCTCTCAGGAGAAAGTCTGCTTAGCAAAGGGAGTCATCAGCCTTTCGCAGCTGCAAATATGTTGTCTAGGACAAGAAAACACAGGGAAAAATAAATAAATACAACCAAATCCTGCATTAAGGTCTCAGACCAAATGAAGTCACTTCCAGAAAAACATTGTCGAGCTCTTTGCTCATGTAACACATGGGTCTGCGTGTGTGTGTGCTGCGATTACAGACTGCAGCGGACTCATCAGGAGTTAGGAGAGCCATGTGTCCTGCCCAGTGTGGGGCAGGTTGGGGTGCACTGGGGTGCTGGAGGCCCGGCACGGCAGTCCTTTCAGATGCCCCCAGGCTGATCGGGGCTTGCGGTGCTCACTGCATATGTTGAGGGCAGGATCCTGCTACCTTTCCCAACCTGGGAAACCTTTCTAACATAAGCCAAGAGGTCTCCGGCTCTTGCAGGAGCCTCCATGGTGCTCATTACCTGTTGGACCAACTTGATCATTAGTCATATTTTGTTCCCATATAAGCTTTCCCTAACCCCAGTTCTCCCAAATTTATTCTACCCACCTTTCACATCTTGGTTTTTGAAGGCAAATTTCTTTTCACTTCTCCCATCACCTCAGTGGCTGTTGTCTGTGAAGCACTGCATTTGTAAGAGCTCATTGGTGAAACAGTCTTCAAGGCAAGGAAAGTTTGTACCAGCATCTTGCAAAATAATCAGTCTCTCTGTGACATGCCTGAAAACTCCAAAAGACACGGCAGTTTTGTGCTCATCCCAAGCGGTAAACCAGGGCCTGAGCTTGTACCTGTAGACCTAGCTGCGAATTCAGATTTTAAGATGCTATAAATAGAATAACCCATGCTGCTTTCTTATTTTTTAATAAGGCAGGAGGGCTGAGAGCTGACCGCACCTCTACCAGCTCCTTGGTGCCCTGGACCGAGGGAGCCGGCGAGAGCTGCCATCGCTCGCAGTCAGATGCAGCGTGGGAAGGTACTGTGCTCCCTGCACTGGCCCAGGCTGGGGAAAAAACCCCTACTTTTGTCAGGAATATTTTACAGAAAGAAGGGATGTTGGATCAAAATCCATTATTTTCTTTTGTAAGAACTGCTGTAAATTTCTGCAGAGAGCATCGACATTGAGAATTCAGTTTCCCTGAGATAAACCCATTTTGGCAGGGTTTTTTGTCTCTCTATTTTTAGTAGCATCAACAGTCATTATTCAGATTTTGGAAAGACTCTCTCTGACCATTTTCATCCCTGCTTGAGCTTCAGTTTTGCAGCTAGACTAGACTTTCCTCTTCCTACACCGAGTAAAATTCATGGGTGGGCTGAGAAGAACCATGTTGTTTATTGAGTTATGTCTTCTTTAAGCCTTCTTTTCTAAAACTTCAGTGAACCATAAGCAGGTACCCAGCACAGAGCTAAACTCTGTGGTTTGCAGAAAACAAGTGAAAGCCAGGAGGAAAAGGGAGGTTATCTCAGGGGGGGTCGGTCCTACCAACGCCTACTCTGGCTTGGCAAGGAGTACATCCTTATTAATGCTAGCTGTAATAACACCCTTCAGCTGGTTCATGCCTGTAGCAGGTGAAGTCTGCCGGAAGAAAGCTCTTTGCCTTGGAAAGCTTCCTCTGTTCTTTTATTTCGGTTCCCATTTTCAGGAAGGATGCAAAGCCTGCCCTCCATTGCATGCTCTCCTTCGGTGTTTCTGCTTCCTTCCCATAGCTTGCCTTGGGCTCCTGCTAGATAGCAAGATGTTAAGAATCATCATCAACAGAAAAACAGTGTGCTCTTTTATTTTATTTACACAGCTGCCATGAATTTTGTTATGCCTAAATCCTCTGTCTCTTCCTCTCTCAGTGGGTTGGAGAGAGAAGAATGGGCTTTTTAGCGTTTGTGTTTACTTTTATTGCTCTTTAAAATATTTTATGGCCTTTTAACAGAGTGGCAAAATAATATTAAAATAACTAAAAAAAAAAAAAGTACAGAAGATGTATTAAAGCATCATAGAAATGGATTTAACACTTCAAATGCCCCTTCAAAGTGGCATCATGTCCTTGCTTTGAAGTGAAGCAATAAATTCACTTTATAATTCCGTATTAGAAGTTTTATTGGAAATTAGAGTGCATGTACTAAACAAAATGTCAGCTTATCTATATACAAATATTTGCCTACAACTTGGATGTAAAACAACATATTGTACATTTCAATGCAATTTATCTTACAGTAGCCAGCAGAGATTCAGTGAAGGTCCACCCCCATGCTTAGGCGCTGCATCTATCTGTATTAAAAGTCAGCCTTACTCTCAAAAATAAGCTGACAGATGGTGTCAGATGGGAAAAGAGCTGAGGCGATTTGCTTCAGGTTGTACGACAAGGCCATGGCTGATGAGCATCCCTTTGGTACGTCCAGCTCTGCCCCCCTGGTGTTGCAGAGCATGCTTTTCACAAGAGCACAGAGCAGATAATCCTCAGCGAAAGTTGTGACATGCTGATAGTCTTATCTTGCTGGTGGCTGGAATTAAAACAATGCAGTGTACAAATGCAGGCGATTATCACAGAGAGAGTAGACAAAACAAGAGGGATAGAGGAACAAGATGCAGGCAAGGGGCTGACACAGGGGAGGCAACCATCTCAGAGCAAGCTCGCAGCACAGGAAGGCAGAAGGTGGATGCTTTATTATAAAAATAGCCACATATGCACTTTTTTACTGCTTTTGTGCTAAATGATGTCCTGAGGAGCAGTGGGAGCCAACAGCGTCCTAAGGGACGAGGCCGGGCCAGCACTTCCCCAGGTACCCAGCAGCACGGTGGCATGCAGAGACTCTGACTCTTCCTCTGTGAGGAGGAAGACGACATCTCAGACAAACCCCCGAGCTTGCTCGGCGCTGATCGTTTTCCTCCCCGTTCCCTTTGCCTTTGCAAAGCTCATCGAGAAACTGGTAAATTAAGAAGTGGGGAAAGATTATTATGCCAACACATGTTGTTTATATGACATAAATAATCACCATCAGGGTTGTCACAAAGGAGACTGCCACTGGGGAGTCACGGGTGGAAGGAGACCAAATGGTAATTATGGCACTTGAAGCAGTGACAAGCTCCCAGTAGCCCAGAGAGATAAATCTTCTGCAGCCTGCTCCTACTTGAAGTTATGGCATCCTGGATTTCAGGAGCTTCCACTCTTCTGCATGATCCAAAAAACATCCTTTCAGGATCTCCGGTGAATAAATAACTCTTTGAAATGCGTCTTCCCTGTTGCAGCACCCTTCCCAAGGAGCGCCTGCTCATTTGGCATTGTGTAAACAAGCACGGCACAATCCAGAGCTATTTTTTTCTTGACTAGCAGCATAATTACTTCTTCAAAGGCCCAACTCCTCACGCCTGAGTTCATCAAGCTGTCACTCGAGAAAGTCAAATCTCTGGACGGGTGCTGCAGCCCTCCCATGGGCTCTCCGGTTTCCCGCAGTTCATGGGCTCGAACAGAAGCTGTTTGACTCAGTTGGCCGCTGGGCTGGAGGAGGGCACCGGTTCGTGCCGATAAACAAACCTCTTTGCAAGGTCAGCTCCTTCACAGCCGCCCCTCGCCCTCCTTTGAAGCCTGGCGTGTCAGCAAGCTCAGCATCGCCGTCATGGTGTGCAAGGGTAAAGGTTTTTATTGTGTTAAAGGAACGAAGCCGAGAGCGTTTCTCCTGACACTTTTTCTCGTTCGCTACAAACCTGTGATCCCAGATCCTGGCTCCCAGGACAAAACAGGATTGTGTTTAACTGGAACCAGTGTGTATGGGGGGCGGTTTTGCTTTGAAGGTACCTTTTCCAGTGCAAATTAGAGCAGTGGTGTAAATCAATGGCGCTTCTACAAAGTCATGTGTTACCAGTCAAACTATGTCTGATTTACCTTCCTGAGCATCTGTCCCTCTGGCCAGAATCAGAAACACCCGGCAGACACTGGCTTTGTCCTACCATACCAGTAATATCGTGATTAAGTTATAAATTTGCTACTAAAAGCCCATTGTCATGTTCAAGTTATGCAGGGTGAACACAATATCACACTACAAGGTAGCAGGAGGAGATTAAATATTAGAGCCAAATCAGTTACAGATTTATTCCATAAACTTCTCACGATTTCATTGTATTTTTTCCTCCTTTGATGAATGGGTTTTCCCAAGTATGACAGATTTATTTTTTGTGGCAGGGATTTTTTTCTGTTGCCACGTTTTATGCCAGTTTTCCATTTAAATCCTAAGGAACAAGATGAGGTGAGAACTAAGTTTGTTTGTAGCTGCAATTTGATTTAGGTGTGTGTAGTTCATATTTGAGAACTTTTTTTAAACAACACAAGGACTCTGTTTCGAAAGCCTTTGTGTGGATGTTTGGAAACACTGGTGGTTTTAGAAAAAGGAAGAAATCCAAGGGAAATGATAGGATCTGCAAATGGCATTTAAAAAATCAAAATTAAAAAGAAGAGCCTGTTTTAAGCATCACCTTTAAATTGGAGATTTTCTAAAAGATTATGGAATATTTACATATAGTTAAAAGGGTTTTCTTGTAAAGACCTGTGGAATATTTATGTGTTACCAAGAGGAATTTCACTCAACGTACTCAGGCAGGCTTTAGGTTTCCTCAGATTTCTTTGGAGATTTCCAAAGGTATAAATGCTGTAAATATGATCAGACATTGCTCTGTCTGAATTCTGTTAAACTGACACATTTTTTTTTCTTAAGAAAAAATATGATCCATAGTTTATTTTGCTTGACCCATATTTGATATTTAAGGAAATTAAATAAATCTCACTTTTAGTCTCCCAAAATAATACGGGGTGTCCATTAACACGTTAAAATTAATGAAAGCTTGGTGGTGAACATATAAATAGCACAGCTGCCAGGCTATTTTGTAAAACTAGAGTTGAGCTCTCCCTGCTGTAAAGTGTGCAGAGCAGATTCACAGGGATAATATTTGTTGCTATTTGTAATCACTCTTCAGTTGTTTCTGCTTTATGGGCTCTTTGGTTACACACTAGCCAGCTATGCAATGTGGTACTCCGTCAATATCGTATAGCTCTGCTAAGATGCTTGCCAGTTACCCAGTGTTTTCACATTCAGCCCTATCAGGAAACAACAGGTCCTTGTGTCTGCAACCTTGCACAGCAATATCTTGATATAATTGCACGGCGTTGAAGAGGGAGACTTCCAGTGGATAGTCCCCCCTAACTGCGAGCGATGTACTGAGTTAAGGGGAAAAAAAAACCAAAAAAAATCTAACACTTTTGAACATCTCAAACCAGGGACTTGGATCCAGTTGTTCGTTATCCATCCCATTTTCCCCTGCTATTAGAGATCCTAATTTCTTTTTCCTAAGATGCAGCAATCTTCCATTCCCACCTCCACTGATTTTTATGGGGCCGACCATAATTACATGGCACAGCACCGTGGTTCTGCAGTGGCGAGTTTATTACCCATTGACTTACGCCTGGTTTTACTAGCAAAAATGACATCAGAATCTGGCCCTCTGCTTTCGTTTTGCTCTATTGTTTAATAAAAAACGTGGCAGCACTGACATGAGCTTAGCATGACAATTCTCCAAAAACCATCATAAGGTAGCCTTACCCCAAATTGCTACTCACACTCTGGCTCCAGACGAAGCCACCTTAAAGCGAGTCTGTGGTTAAATAAGTACTGCAATCATGATGCTGAAGACCGTGGCTTCTCTCATCAGCCAATACACACACGCTGCAGCCCCCAGAGCTCCCAGCATGGCCCAGGGAAGACTTTGTGTCCCTTTGGACCGCTCTCCCCATCCCCCTGAGAAACCTGCGACGTGATGCAGTGTGCATCTATTGCTCAATACACCACGGCATCATCACCACTCCTGGCGCTTGCAGACAACCGTGCTTGTGGCGGAGAGGAAGTGGCGGGGGAGCGGAGGCCAAAGTTTTGATTGAATATCCAGATAAAAGTCTTAAAATGGATCCTCCTTCCCATTAGGAAGCTGTTGAGGAGATTAAAACATTAAATGTGATCTCGCATGAGGTCAGAAAGTTAATCCTCCCCCCCCCCCCCCAAATTACACCCCATAAACAAATAGATAAAAGCAGTAAGTGTGGGAGTTTTCTACAGAAAGTATCAATGGACCTCAAGCAAGCATATGCATCCCTCGCAAAGGTGGCGTTCATCTAAAAACATTTTCCTTACCACTTCCCCCCTCATCCCAATTAAGCTTGGAGATTTTTTTTCCATCAGCCCTTACCAGAAAGCATCAAAAGCTTGTTCCAAAATCCACTGACATCATAGGGAGCCTTTCCAAAGGCTAATGGACTTTGGGATCAGGCCCCTCGTTTTTATTCCAAACGTTCACAACAGTGAGCTTAAATTGGTTCATGCGCTTGTGCGCGCCCAAGATTTTCCAACATTACGTTCGTTTGGGACAAAGCTCCCCCCATGCGGTGGACTTGAAGTGAAGCCCATTTAAATCCCATCAGTCACTTGAAAGGGGATGTGAGAAGGGCCAGGCCAGCTGAGCAGAAGTGGATTTCATCTTACACCCGCTCTTATCAGCACAGCTGAGGGGAGGAACGCACATGCCAGGCAGCTGCCAAAGAAGGGGTACCTGTGGCACCATGCTGAGATGACAGTGCTGGCGAGGCTGCCCAAAAAGAACTGAAGAGTTTGCAAGGGAGAGAGTGGGGAAAGCCCATGGAAGAAAGCTCCCAGAGGGTCTCTGCTCTGTGCAGCAATTTTGCCACTGTTCACGAAAGGAGTTGTGTGAGAAGGGTGGATCTGAATATTTCCGTGCCTTCCCTTCAGTGGTATTCATCCATCCAGGGTTAGACATTAATCTCTGCTTAATTGACCAGAAGACCACAGATCCAGAGTATGTGAATATGATCCTAATTAGCTCGCTTCAGGTTACACATTGATTTTCTGCGCATTGCTTTTTGGAGCTGTGGAGCAGCTTGTTTTTTGAGGAGAACATAAAAGAGAGAGGGGCAGGGGGGGTGTTAGTTACAGCTATAAATTTTACAGTTCACTGGAAACCACATTAAATGGCAACATCAGTTTATAGATCAACTCTGCAACTGCTTGGTCGTTAAAGTGGTGGTGGTAGATTATTGTGTTGTAGCCTTGTAAAATATGGGCACCGTATTTGCTGGGAGAGAACTTAAAAAGAACAATAAAAGTCTCCAGTGTCTTTGATTTCTCATTTCTCTTGTGTTACAGTAGGCAATATGATACGATCTGTGTGTGCGCTTTTCTGGGGTGTG
The DNA here is from genome assembly GCA_024606505.1 of Aquila spilogaster. Classification (NCBI taxonomy): domain Eukaryota; kingdom Metazoa; phylum Chordata; class Aves; order Accipitriformes; family Accipitridae; genus Aquila; species Aquila spilogaster. The sequence goes on from JANHGO010003117.1 coordinate 11,166, forward strand.
AGTATTTGCAAGGCTTTTCTCTTACGCTCCAGAGGGCAAAGCTGATGAGTCTTTCTGATTTAAGGTTATACCGACTCTGCATCACTCTTTGCCTAGCCCAGACATGGAGGATGTGGCCAGACCATCCCTAAATTGGGGTGATCTTCCAGGGGCAGCAATTTCCAGTGCCACTGAAGCAGTGCATCCAGCTGCACGGCCAGCCCATGCATTGGCGGTGCCCGTGCTTGGCTGGCCCTTCTGAGAAGCCGAGCATCATGTGCGTCTTCCAGCTCAGCCAGACCCGAGGACAAAATTCACGTGCAAAAATAAAACTTGGAAGTGATAAAAAATGGAATCTTTTCCCAGACAGTGCCTAATCTCTGCCTGTCTTCTGAAAATGTAGACATTTATTTTGGACTATGAAGAGCTTCTTTCAAATGTTTGGCCACTGCTAGAGATGCTGAGCTTGTTGGAAAATTCCAGCCACAATATGCTGCCTGATGACCAATAAATTTTACATTGATGTTTTCCTTCCTTATCGGAACGAGAGAGCCATTTGCAGGACTGGTGCAACGTTCACTAGAGGGATTAGGGTTAATAATCACGTTTTTGTCTGCACGTGGCACAAAGTAAAATTAAAGTGAAATTAATTAGCTTTACTGCACAGTAGACAAATGGGAATTCTCTCAGAAACATAATTTTGCGGACTAAGAAGCTAATTGTGTGAAATGAAACATTTTAGGAAATGCTACTGCTACCACCACGCTTCACAGAATTTCTCTGGATAAAATCCCACTCGCTTTGAGGAGGATAACCCAGAGATGAGGTGATGTGCATGGCTGTCATGAGCCGCTGTGGTGGGTCCAGGTGCAGATAGGAAGCCAAACACAATCCCCCCCCCCTTGTTTGTTGTTGATACAGGCTTTAAGCTGGATGGCTTTGAGGCTTCTGGCTGTCTTTTTTCCCTCATAAAGGCCATATCACTAAAGCCGCTAGTTAAATTCCCACTGCAGGAAGAACAAGGACTAGTTTGAATTGAGGCCAGTTTGGCAGTGATGGCAGTCACCACAAGGCTGTCAACCTTCACTTGTTGAATGAGTCAGTGGGATTGACCTTCCCACTCACTTTCTCAGGAACAGAAAACGATCAATATTCTGGGCATGTTTTTGGCAATTTCTGCAGAACTCACATGGCCACATGTGAGACCTCACTGGACTTTTGGCTCAAGAGCCAGAAGAGCAGCAGAGAACTTTCAAGGATGTGTGAAGGACCTCTTCCATCCCTTTCCTGTGAATAGGAAGAGCTTTTGTTGCCTTCATTTCAAAAAGTGATATGGTCTTGTGAATGCTAAATCCACTTTAAAAATAACATAAACAGAATTTGGTAAAAGTGATCGAATACATGATGCTCCTGTCAAGTTTGGTCACTTCCTTATGGAAAGGACTGTGAAGGCTGTTAGTAATGCAGCCTCTGAGTAATATGGCAAGCTACACAGTTACAATTTTCTAAGAAAGAAAGAAAAAAGGAAAGTTGCTGTTTATTTAATGCGAAGGGAAAAGGCAATGCATCTCCGCTTGAGATGTGTACTAACATTATATGAACTGACTGCTCTGCAATGAAGGACTAGGATGTTTTCCTGATACTTTTTTTTTTTTTAATGTGGGGGAGCTTTGCTTGGCTGAGGGGAGCATAAAGACCGAAGATCCCATCTTCCACCAGCCTGCATCCTATTTATGGCACTTCGGCATACAGAAGTGCTCTAACCTAGCCACAGATCGTCCATATTGATGCAAGAGCAACTGCTGGTTTCTATAAGATGTCATGGCCAGATCGTGGTCCTGGGGAACCTCATGGTGGGAGAATGAGTGTGGTATGTCATTAGTGCTTTGATATTTCAACAGGGGATGACCAGGGACCGTCTGTCAGTGGGACAAAGATGAAAGATCTGGCAGGGGCTTATCTCAGCCAGGGTAGCGGCATAGGCCAAGGCATGCTATGCTGTCCTGCTGCAAGGAAAGTAATTCATGAATTTGCCTTTGGAGACAAGCAGCTCAGTATCTCTTTGATGACAAATGCTTAAAACCTTCTGTGTAGTTCAATCGTGTCATTATTTGGGTGTTGTTCTGTTTATTGCCCTGTTTTTAAAAATAAAGACCTTGTCAGGAAAAGGTTGTAACACGCCCCTAGAAAGACATTATTTTCAGTTTAAAATTTCCTATGTCCCCAGCTAAAAATGTGATTCAGAGGTAAAGTCTCACCATTTGTCTCTTTGGCAAAAGGAAAAGGGGGGTCATTCAGTTCTGGGTCTGACGTACAGGATGCCACTCGAGCCGTTGTACTTGATAACTCCAACTTGAACTTGTCCACTTAGGTAAATGAGGCTGATTTATAACTTTGCAATACAGACTTAGAGCTTTTTTGTGATTTTCTGTGTGGTAATAAGCTGCCCTGCTGTAATGGCATTAAACACATGAGTTTTTGCTTGCCAGTTGTTTAGCACCAGGGACCAAGGTGTTAAGGTCTAAAGGGCCCTCAGGGTGCACAAAGCATGTTTCAGGCATGGTATCCCTGTGACAGAGGGAGTTCAGTGGGGTTTGGGAGTGATTTGTAGTAAAAGTCCTGATCCCTAGTATGGAAAAAAATCCTTCCAAATCCCAAAAGAAAGCTGCAAAGTCAGGCACTCAATTTTCATCTCCCATTAAAGTCATCATAAAGAATTTTTTATTTATTTAAAAAAAACCAACCCCAAAACCCCAAACCCAAAACACTTAAGAACCCTTGCTATATACCACAACTGCTACTAAAGTCTAAGGAAGCGCTATCCAAACTCCAGCTTCTTGGGATTTTCATGTGGTTCCTCTGACAGATTCAGCTGTAGTTAGACTATTTATGTCTCCTTGCAGCTTGGTGATAAACTGTAAGCCTGCAGTGCCAGCAACATGATCTCCTGCAATTCAGAGAGCAGAAATTAGCATGGAGAATCCAAATCAAACTACAAAATGGCTGGTTGTGAGCCCATCCTGGATCTGGATTTCAATTGCAAAGCTGGGCCATCCGTCACTAGAACAGGGTTGTTCTGGCCACGGACAGGTGTCCTACGATAAATCTCTGTGATCTTTCCCTCCACGTTGACACTGCCATAGCACAGATGAGATCACATGAGACCATCAGCTGGTAGAGTCTTGAATGAAGGAGAAGTTAAATTTCCTCCAAACCTTCAGCCCACGTCTCATGGCATGGAGGATGATGCCTGAGGTCTGCCAGCTCATCACTGTTTTAGAAATACACAGCAGCAGGATTTCAAAGGTTGAGGCCATTTATAGATGCTGCTTCTGGGAGTGCTCTGACAATGCCTTTTGTGTTAGTCAGAGAAGAAATGCATTATTCCTATGAACCACTCTGAGTTTTGTTTGTTTGTTTGTTTTTAACTTTACATATTACATATAATTTCATGTTACATGACTGCAAAACAAAGCTCTTTCAACTTTTATTTACTAAAGATGTGCTTGGCTGGATTTGAGAGACTTCAGATGGCACAAGAGAAAACAGATGAGATGACTGGAAAAAGCAGAAATTAGTTCTCATTCTTAAGATGATCCTGCTGTACTATTAACCCAGCAAAAATAACACATCCGTAAGGGTTCCCCAGAGCTGTGCTGCATGTTGAAAGGCTCAGGGTCGTTTTGTGGCTTACCCTGCCATACAGAAGCCATCCCGTAACTCCATTTCCATATAATGAACCACTCGTTTGAGGCAGGGCAAGACTGACTTTCAGGATCAGCAACATGAACTGGACAGTGAATAGAAAGCAGTGAGTAATACTGTAGGCTGTGTCCTTATGGACTGTAGCCTCCTCCGGCTGGGTGTGCCGCACGCCGATTCATTATGTTTTCGAAAAAAATAATGGAGTGCGGTGAAACATCCATTGAAATTACGAGCAACGGCCAAACTTCCTGCCTCACATGAGTTTCTTGACCATCTCACCCTGGTGAATTCTGCTACAGCAGCTAAAGCTAAAAAGTGCATGTGTTTATAATTGTTTGGGTTTCTTAAAAGTGAAACAAGTGACGGGCTGCACCAGCTTGTACACACACATGCCTCTGGGCAGCTTGACAGTTTGCGCATCTACTGCTGCAGTGCCAAGAGCTTGGCACCTACTTTTTGGGAGTGTGCTTGGTGGTTAATAACAGAATATGTTGTCCAGCACCCCATCCTTATGCCCCACTGTTGCACATGTCGTTGAGATGCTGTCGGAGGTATACTTGGATATCCTACCCATTTACTTTATAGGGAAAATATGTTCTAAATTGTATGAGTAAGGAGAAAAAAAAAGTCCATGCTTTCCTGGCTGGAGTCTATATCTTAGCGCCTTCTTTTGACTCCATTTTTCCCCCATCTTTCATTTGCCCCTTTCAACCAAGAACGCATGCAGAGGTTATTTGGAATTGGTATGTGTGTCTTGTATCAGAATGATTAATTATTCAGAAATGTTCTGTTTATAATAAAACTCCCTTACAATGCTTGGACAGTACCAAGACAGCTTAGAGCTGGCACAAATGAGAGTTATTCCCACTTTTAAGGGCTATTAATAGTGCCAAAGAAATACAAAGGAGGCCCGTAGCACCTATGTACTTATTATTCATCCCATACATGCTTATTATATAGGTATGCATGAGATAAATAGACAGATAGATTTGCACAGCACAATGCTTAAGCTGTGCCAAAGAAATAAAATTCTATCCCCGGAGAGTCTAACTGCGAAGGCAAATAGGGGCTAGCAATGAAATTGCAGATTACGATCACAACTAAATGGCTTCTTTGAGCAAGAAGATGAGTTGGCGTATTTTCCCTGGGAGGCTGCTTCTGATATGCATGACATTATAAATAAAGAGGCATGAACCAGATGCCAAGGATGTGAGCCAAAGCTGATAAAAGCCAGTGGGAGTCCTTCAGTGTCAATAGGCTTCAGAGCAGATCTGTGATGCTGCAAGCTATCTGAAAGGAGCTGCTGCAGCCTGGCATCCCAAATCTCCCCTAGACACCACTGTGGCCTCATCACCACAGGGTTTGGACACTTCATGCGTTGCCCTTTACGTCCTTCACCATCCCTGTAAGGAAGTATTGTCATTTCTGTAGTACCAACAGGTAGCACAGGTTTAGCAGGACAGCTTCTTACAACATCTCGGATAAAAAAGTAGTTGGATTAGCAGGAACTGTGAATGCCTGATTTCACATTGGTCTGGCCTGGGGGCTCTAGAAGGAACCGTTGTGTTAAAATAATCTCTGTGCAGTGTGGCTGGAAGAAAGTAATGCAGTGATTTCATGATATCCGTATTTGTGTTGTAACCCCTAATTGTACAACATGAATATCTGAGGATCAGTTCTTCTCCTAAGTGTAAACCAGAACACGCCTAAAGAAGGCAAAAATACTTTTTAGCATTCACCAGGTGGCAATTTATATTAACCAGATCCAGCTTGAAATCCAACTGCCTCCACCTAGTCACTTCCCAGAAAGTTGGTGAGGTATTAGATAAAGAGCTCATTTCAGAGTTATATTAATTTTCATTAGGGACTTTCTAATAAATTCCTTCCATGAGAAAGGTACACAGGGGTTTTCTTTGTTAAAGACTGCAGCTCAAAAAGCATCTTTACTTGTGGGAATAGGTGGCGTTCCTTTCCTTACTCATCCATGGAGGTTTCCAGCCAAGAATGGGGACACAACTAGCCAAAGAAGGGAGTCCACCCAAATAAACTAATGTCATGTCATTGGAAAATAGTGGAAAATGTTCTGGAAATACTCTCATCATGTACTCTCCAGAAGCAATGTTTTTTCACAGAGGATGTTCCCACCAACAAAGAGCCCGTGAACAGGTCTTCTCTTCTGGTTTCACCTTTTCCCTTTCTGCTGTGTTCCCCAGCCACCCAGGTGCGGGCTCCTGACATTAGAAAGATGAGTAGCAATATATCTTCTTTTGGGGAAAAAAATTTAAATAATTGTGGTCATTGCAAGAAGTTTTTGCTACCTCCAGCATGTTGGGGCAAAACGACGAGCCCTAAAACTGTGCTGACCGTTCTTTCCTCTGGTCAGTGGAGCTCCTTGTAGGCTTACGTAATTACGGGCAGAGATGATATTCCATCCTTCTTGTGCCACATTTGCTCTTTAAATTAAAGCAATGTTCTCTTCCTTTCCACTGCTCTTCTCCAATATATTTTTAGATAGATATTTTGCCCTTCTTAGATTTAATTTTAGTGGGCTAAAGGTACCAGAGGTTTTAAGTTTTGTCCTGTAAGAAAAGCTGCATATTCCCTGGTCTTTCTAGTTGCCCTTTTCCTGCATTTCTGCTGGCTGGGATTCGCCTTGCCTGGAAGGTGCCCAGCAATGGATGCCCGATCCCCGACGGGCTCTTATCAACTCCTCTTGCAAAGGCTTCCCTGCTCCCTTGTGTCTGCTCAGTCCTTCTTGCCAGGATCAGATCTGCTTTTCTCAAAATCACACTGGTGCTATCGAGTCATCCTGTGATTAATTAGCACAGCTGGGTCTTTCCTCCTTTGTCATTTCCCTCTGGTGACCGAACTTTACCAGGCTGCCTGGCTCTCTGCCGTGGAAGGGCGTGCAGCACAGCTCCGATTTGGGCTCAATTCTTGCCATCCCGGAGCCTCTGGGAACCTGGCACGACACCTTGGCTGCTCCACAGCCCAGGAAGCAGGAAAATTTGGGTTCCCCCAGGACTGATAGAAAACCAGGGGCTCGTTCTGTGTTTCCCCAACGCTCCCTGAAGCAGATGCAGTTCTGGAAAACAGTTGAGTCTGACAGATCTCCAGTCTTAGACAAAAAGCCATTTGGTCAGAGTATGATCATCCAGCTGTATCCAGGACACAGCTTGCTGATTTTATGGATACACATATATCTTTTAGGACTAGAAATCAGCGTTGTTTTTGTCTTCATGTGTAATGTTTGACATATGATGTAAATTTACTTTTACAACGTACAGACATAAAAGCTACTGTGGCTTGGACTTAGAATTTATTGATTGTAGAAAACCGAGTACCAGGTTTGTTGATTAACATTTTTCCATACAATGGGAAAGAAAAAAAAAGAAAGTCTCAAAGTATGTGAGGATAAATTTTGCACTAGATAGAAGTTTTTCAGTCTTTTAAAATTTCACTGCTATAACTAAACAATGAATTTGGTTTAGCACAGATCTCTCCAATAATTTTTAAGGTGTCCTCAGTAACCATCCATCTATCCATAGGCTCGGTTCAATTCATAAAATTTCTTAAATACATTTATACATGCCCAAGCGGTAACTTATGAATTTAACAATTATAAAGCAAGACTTGCCTCTTCTCTAGTACAAATATGCCATATTTTTTTTTCACAAGAGCTTCCACAAACATGCAATGGCAAACTCTAAAGTCAATGGGAGAACAGCCTGATTAGGAGCTACAGCCTGAGGCTTTTAGCTGTGGACAGATGGGTTTGTGCTCCCACAAACTGCATGTTCGCTTTGCTGTGTGCTCATCACTTGTGCAGTTAATGGCATCCATTTCGTTCCCAGTACAGACTGGGAGGACACAAAAACCGGTCTGCTCTCTTTGTCCTTTTGTGTTGTTGATGCTCCTCTTTGGCTCAAACTTATTGATCTTTTCTAGCAAAACTTTATAACTGTTGTTTATGTGTTAGAGAAGCGTATAATGGACAGAACCTGGCCTCTAGTTGTTATCATGGCCTGGTTCATATAAAATTTTCTAGCTTGACTTTATAATTCAAACCATTTTCATACTGCAAACACACAAATAAGTGAGCTGAAGCTATTGAGCAAGCCATGCACGCAGCTGAGTGAATGTGTTTTGCTTGAAAGTATCATTAAAGCAATTTCCCATAATGTCTGGCAGGGAGTAGGTTTCTTTTAATGATTTTATTAAAAAGTGAATTAAAGGCCAAAGGTTGCTTTCCTACAGCCCTTAATTTCCTGTTTCAGTGCCAAATGCCGTGCACAGAAATTGCTCGGAGCAGAAGACAAGAGAGCTCTCCCGCAGGATCAGCCCCCGGCGAGGCTGTTGGATCTGCGGCTCCACGACCGCACGCGTGTGCAAGTCTGTTCTCGCAATGCAATTTAACATCAGAAAACACAATGACAGAAGCACAGAGTTATCAATTACAGATACAAGCCTGCGGAAGTGGGAAAATGCGGTATTGACTCCAAACAAGGCCCAAGTGTTCTGTTTAATATCTGGGATATGATTTTCCTTTTCCTGATGCCAATTTGACATCAGCGTAACTCCAGGGAGGGTAACACGGAGGAGAAGTGGGTCCTGAAGGCACACATGCCCTTTGGCACAGCTGGACTAGTGGCATGAATTTGCATTTTCATTGCATCTTTATGCAGCCTGGATGTTGCCAATACTTTATTTACGATTTTCAATTTGGTAAGCATGTGCAGCGCTTCATGTTGAGGAGCTCCTGGTGGGCCAGCAGCTGTGGAGAAGCAGGGTCATTTGCAAAGAAGCGAACTAATGCAATAAGGATAAACAGAAGAACAGTAACAAACTACATCCCCCTCCTAGGGTCTATCTACCTCTCAATGCTTGTGAGAGAGAAAATATGACACCCTCAACACAGATAATGGGTGTTAAACATCAAAGGTTCGGATTCAGCTGGACGTGCTTTCTGTGATATCCCATTATTTGGAAAACCAAACATAAATTCCCTCCTGGTGTGCAGAAGGATTCTGTGAGATGCAACTTGCACCTTTGCAGCATTCGTGGGCCTGGCCAACTATTGGCAATGAGCAACATGTCGGTAAAACTCCAGTCTTTAAAATACTTCAATAAAACAACCATAATTTACCCCACTGCAAGAGCTATAAACTGTAATTTAATAATGTGTTTCTAAGGGGACGGCTTTTTTAAATACAAAAAGTTTTAGTGTTATTAAAGAAATGTAGTATATAAAAATATCTAATTGCTGAGGAAACAGCATGATTATGATTTTCAGATATTTAGTATGGGCAAATCATTCTAAGGAAGGGAGCTGCGTTTTTATGGTGGACTCTTGCAGTACGGGTCTCATTAAGTTTTCAGGGAATACTGCTCCAAATCTTTACCACGCTTGCAAATTATGTTAAGCACGTAAGCTTTCATCCTGCTCCAATGGTGGATTCTCAAACACAGATGACATTTCTTTGCATGGCATATAAGCTTCTTTCAAGTAAAAGGAGTCTATTTCTTACAAGACAAAGCTTCATCCTTTGGGCTTTTGGATTTCTAGGTTCAATTCCCACAAAGTGCCCCCAAAACATCAGTTTTAAGATTAGTACCTGGAGTGGCTTGAACTCTCCAAAAGCTCAGACTCAGGGCAAGTTTAGCCAGGCAAAAACATGTAATTTCTGCTCCCTCTTGGTTGCAGTCATCTGCTCTGACACAAAATAGGATTAAGAATCATATAACTGCTTCCAGCTAATAGATTTAGGCTGTGGTTCCAGGATTATTAATACCAGATCTGTGCACTACCAGCTCACCCAGGACTATAAATCTAATGTGGATCAGGCATGGACACATGATTGTGTTTTGTCAAATTAGCCAAGGGACATGATATGGAATTTATACCAGCTTTATACTTCTGTGCTAGCTGCACCCCTGCTGTGGAAAGGCAGAAGATAGCTGGTCCAACATGAAGTTAAGACAATACCGATATGCTAAAAAACCTGCTGTTATAAAAGGGGTGTTTTTTCGGTTGTTTTTTTGACAAATGTGAACCATTAATTGGAGTTTGTCTATGCTTTAGCAGCATGTTGCTCATCTGGCACACGGCACTGGTGGTATGACACCACAAATCTTACAGTTGGGTGCAAACCACAGCCTGAATAAGAATTAGCACTTGAGCTCCTGTCACGTAGCTACCCTCAGAAATCTCTTTCTAGGGCAGTAACCATTGGTTCCTTATCATATGTTATGGGATCAAGAGGTTTTATGCTGCTTAGTTGTATGCCTATGACAGGTCTTTTCTCTGAAAAACCCAACATGTTATAGAGGACTCTCATGCATGTTTGCTACAAAGTAGAGAATGCTCAGTTTTCAATAGTTAGTTTTAAAATCTTAGAAGGAGGAGTCCATGTTTCCTTGTTACTCTGGAGATATGTTAAATACTAATTTTTTGGTGTTGCTGAGGGGTTGGGATTGGAAATTTACCTTGACAAAAGCAAAAAGTGGAGCTCTCCTTACCTCTAAGGTTCTTGCACCGTCATCAAAGAAGCGGGTAGGGGACTACGAACGAAACAGCATGGCTGTAGCATATGTGTTCTTGGCTGAGAAATGACACGTGGATAACACATCATGAACAAACAATCCTATTTTTTCCTTTTACATTATATTTTTGTGGTGGGGCATGAAGGTCTCATGTAACTGCTAGGGTGTGGATAGGACATCAGGCAAAGTCAGGAGCCTGGGGAGGCAGGGGGTGACCATACAGCCCATCCACATTGGCTGAGCTGATATGGGAGCGTGGCCCCTACAATATCAATAGGCAGTGGGGAAAGGGGCAAAAGAGTCATCACATCAGTTTCTGGGTAAATCTCTGCTTGTCAAAATGGATCCTGCTGAAGAGACCATTTTATTCTGGGGGTTGAGTAAAGAAGATGGGAGATCAGAAGTGATGTGTTTTGAAGAGGAGCTGCCACAATAAATGAACATGTTCAGCCTGGGATTTTTCTAAAGGAGGGAGCCCCGCTCTACAAAACACTTTTTTCAGGACAAACCTTTGCAAGAAGATGTAAAGCAGGTGAAGATCTGCTCCAGGGAAGCCACAGCAATGTGCTTGGGCACCTCCATTGTTCCCAAGAAACGCTGATGAGCTTTCCACACTTACACAACAACTCACATCCCTGTGAGTCATTTCTTCTGTGCTTAGGCTCTCCTCTCACCTTCATGAAAACAATTGGTCCTGAGGACTTCTACATCATCACACATGAAACACATCAGCAGCACTTCTGAGCACTGCTTTGGATATTCGGTCATGTTGGAAACCAGGAAAGGGTGAAATCTGGAGGGTCCTACATGCTGTATAAGGCCTGCAGGTCAGGATTGACACTGGAGTGTAACTGAAGTCAGGCTTTGACCCTTAACTTGGAAATACAAAGCTAAATTTTCCCCTCATTTTCCCCCTCCCGAATCCTCCCTGGTTCCCTACATGGCTGTTCTGTATTATGATCCCTTTAAATAAGCAGCTTGTCATTAGCTTTTATCCCAGTGCTTGCTCAGCCGGACTAAAGTCTAGGTCTCTTTGTTTTTAAGACTTGCATGGTGTGTAAGTGCCAGATGTTTCCCATCTCTTGGCTCTTGGTGAAATAAACACGAACTGCCATAACCTTCACCTTTCAACTCTTACATTACCTATTCCTAAAGTACAAAAAATGGATGTGTGTTTATGCAGCAAGGCTTTGAACTACCTTCCAGGTTTATGTCAAAAGTCCTATTCTCTAGGCAAAGATAACATATGAGAACGGACTTCGGCGTTGCTATAAAATTCACCTTCTGCACTAACGAAGCAGTAGTCTTCATGGAGGAAAGTAGTCTGGGGGGATTAGAGGCCACATAAAACTGGTCTGACTTGCCGACCGCGTCACTCAGCTCTGGATTCGGCACTCCTGGAAAATGGAGTCGCTCTGTGGGTGACAGTCCCTTTATCTTATATAAAAGCAATGTCAATGTGCAGATAGTTCATAGGGATTTCTCTGATGTGTCATGGCTTTCTGCACAGATGATGGAGTTTGTCCCTTTAATGTATTTCAGTTATCTTTACAACTTTCTCTTCCCTGCCCCAGCAACAGCAAAGCTGATTTGGAGGGGTTAATAAAAGAATTCTCATCATTAACAACAGCTCATCTAAATTCATCCTGGAGTTATTTTTCTTCCTCCCCTTCTTTTGCTTCTCATTTTGTAAAATCTTCCTTGAAGGCACCTGGGTGACTTGGCTTTTAGTGGAGCATAGAGGGCTTCTTCAAGTTAATACTCATGTGTCGTAAGGAAGAACAGAGAATATATAGCCTCAGGAGGCTGGGACCAGCTGCCTGATGACACACGCTCAAAGCTTCCCAGGAACAGCTACCCCGGCTTAGGTGTCTCACAAGAAAGTCATACAGCAGCTTTTCCTTTTTAACTTGATTCAGTAGCATTACGCAATTAAATGAGGAACAAATAGTGTAATTAAGATTGCAAAAGCATTTCAATTAAATTCCAAGTGAATTATGCAAATAGAATTTTAATTTGTGCTAATTCATGTCTTCCCAGAAAAATGAAGTCTTCCTTTGGGGACGGCTTTTTTTTTTGTCATAGTCTCAGCTGAAGGTGAATTAGCAAGAACAGAGCAGTAAAATACTTTAGCCACTATTCACTCATGTATACTGAAAAGAATGTATTTTCCCGACTGTAAACAGACTAGTAGCTACGTATTTCCCCCCCAGAAAGCTAAAAAACAGCTTCCCTGCAGACCTGGGAAATTCTTGCAGAGAGTAATCATCATCAAACTTTCTTTTATGTTTTGAAATCATCAGAATATTCTCCCTGAGTTTTGTTTTAATCCTCAAGCCAAACATTTGGAGACCATCTATTTTCACAAGTGCCCATTTTGCAGGGTGACTGTACTAGCCATGGAGATAAGAGAGAAATTGTAGGAAACCAGAGCCTGAAGGATGGCTGTCTCCAGGCACTGATGAGTCTCCACAGAGTTATAGAGGGCCTGGCCTCTTTTATGACCTCTCAGTGCATATTTCCTTAAGCAAGTTGACTCAGGATGCTGGGGTCACTGAAACGCAAGTTATTTCAAAGGCTGGACTGAAGTGTACATGCCATGATCTTCTATAAATTCATACTAAACCACAGCCCTCAGATCAGGAACAGTCACTGTTGTGTCTGAGGGGGAATAAGAAAACGGCACACAGCGAGACTAATGGATTTGGGGGTCTTTCCATAACTTTTGCAGCACCGTCTATTAAGCTTAAATTTGTGTCTACTCTAACCCCCCATTGCATATGCTCAGGCCATTCATCCATTCAAGCACTTATTGAAGATGCACTGAAGTAAACTCAGAAGTTTCAGCTATGGCACACACCCAGGTGCCTTCATCATTTCCTTATCCTTCCTAAGTGCCTGGTGCCTTTCTGTCTAACCTCCAATCTAGCAACCTATATATAGGTTTAGAAATTTATTTTTTTCTATAAGTTAACCTTGACCAAATGATAGCACATTTTAGTGACAACTTAAAAATGCAAGGAAAAAATTAACATTGAATTATTTGCCTAATGCAAAACTGGTCATTGTTCAGCATGGACCTTATTAGAGGTTACTGTAATTTAGGAAATACATCTGTGTTATATATATCCACATATATATGTTTAAGATATCTCTCCAAGCCTACAAGAATTTATCTGTATTCTTAGATTCTGAAAAACTGACTCCTGTTAGACAATGCTTTACTTTACATGTGGTCTCTACTGAAGCTAAAGATTTCTTATGTCCCCTCAGTATTTCTGAATATCCTGCTAGGTAATTAGGTGTCTAAATATGGTTTTTTGAGTTTAGATGCTGGCTTAGATGATAGTTTAGAAGATAGATGGAGGAGAGACACCCCACAACCTCTCTGGGCAACCTGGTCTAGTGTTCAACCACTCTCACTTTAAAGAAAGCTTTTTTTTAACATATAAACGGAATTTCCTGTATTTCAATTTGTGTTCGTTGCCTCTTGCCCTGGCACGGGGTGCCACTGAGAAGAGTCTGGCTCAGTCTTCTTTAGTCTGCCCCATCAGGTATTTATATACATTGATAAGGTCCCCCTGAGCCTTCTCTTCCCCAGGTTAAACAGTCTCAGCCTCTCCTCGTGTGACATGCTCCAGTGCCTCAGCTGTCTTTGGGGCCCTCCATTGGACTGTCTCCAGTGTGTCCATTCTCTCCTGTCCGGGGGAGCCCAGCACTGGACCCAGCACTGCGGATGTGTCTCACCAGTGCCAAGTAGAGGGGAAGGATCACCTCCCTCAACCCGAAGACAACGCTCTTCCTAACACAGCCCAGGGTGCCGCTGGCCGCCTTTGCTGTGAGGGTACATCTCTGGCTCATGTTCAGCTTGGTGTCCACCAGAACCCCCAGATCCTATTCTGCCAAGCTGCTTCCCAGACAGTCAGCCCCCAGCCTGTGCTGCTGCATGGGGTTACTCCTCCCCACTCAACACTTCCCTATGTTGAACATCGTGAGATTCCCCTTGGCCCATTTCTCCAGCTTTTGAGGTCCCCCTGAAAAGCAGCACACCCATCAACCGTTCTGTGTCACCTGCAAATTTACTGAGGGTGCTCTCTGTCCCGTCCTCCACGTTGCTAACGGGGTTGTTGAACAGTATTGGATCCAGTATCAAGCCCTATTACATGTTCCAATGCTCATGCTCTCCCTGTCACCTTCCTCGTTACACCATTTTGTCCCACTACATCATCATTTAGCCAGAGACCTTTGCCCAGAAGGTGGGTGATTGCTCTGATAAAAAAACACAGCAGTCACAAAATCAGATATTTTAGTGAAGCCAAAGTAATTTTGCTCATGTAAAATGGTATTTCAATTCCTTCTTGGCATCTTCCTAGTATACTGCAAGAGCAATGCACATTAAAACACATTCTGGGGTTTTTTTCTGTTACCTGAGGGCAGTAAATCACAGAGTTACAGATGTTACTGCAGTTAGGAATAAAGCCATCACCTTTAGCATTGGTTGCAGTAAAAACACAAACACTTCTGCAGTCAAATGACAAAGTTTTATGGCTGTGGTTCTTTGAAACAACTAATAAATATTTGTTGGCCATTTCTCTCTGGGGCAACTGTCCACTTGCTAATTTATACATTACCAAGAGGCCATTTAACTCTTGCCTATAGGTATTAAACCCTATCCATTACTGTGTCATTGAAAATATAAACTGTCTGGAGGTTGAGAGATGTTTGGAAAAGAATAAGAGCAGCTCAGCCCACGGCAGGTCATCCTGAAGCAGAGCTCAGGATCCCTCAAGAGCATTATAGTTTCTGATATGACTTACTAGCAGTGTTTCTGCCCTAAAGATTGTGTGTAGTGCTGTGGAGCACTCTTCCATAACTAGCACTGTCCTTTGGAGAGGATGGAGCTGCCTAACACTTGGTCTCCACATTTCTAGGTATTCTTCAGCTTTTCTTTGCCCTCCTCTTCTACTGTCATAATCCAGGCCAGCAGCAGTCATTCTCACTAATATTATCTGTCTTATCCAAGATTTGCACATACCCAAATTACCTCCCCCAACCGTTTCCAGTTTTAACAGCGTGGATCAAGTCTTCAGACTCTTCTTCCAGCTCATAACCCTCAGCCTGGGAATCAGGTGTCCAGCTCTTCCCTAGGCTTATTTATAAATGTACATACATCTTAGGGTTTTATGTGTTTGTGTTCTTTGAAAACCTCATCTGTTTCCCTGGAGATTTGTGCTTCATCAGTTCCTGTCTGTGGGTCCCTGGTTGATAACCTGACTTCTAAAAGCCTGTGAATTAGCTGGCTGTAATTGTTTGTTTTCCTTCCTGTTTGGCTTGAAAAACCTGCTCTCTGTAATGTTTGCTATTAAAAACTTTAAGAGAAATGCTCTTGCGTAATTTATTTTTGTTGTTGTTAATTACAATTCTCCCTTTTTTGCCTCTTTAAGTTGATACTCTCTGCTTATGCCCAGCCCTTGCAACCAAGATTTCCCTATAGATTGAGCAGCTAAGCGAGCGCAATAGGGACATAAGTAACACAGACTTTCTGCACATGAATGTGCATCCATGAGGGCATAGAGAAGAGGCAGACATGTGCGTAGCACCCACTGCCATCTGCCTTGGGCCAGCTCTGCATGGCTTTTGCAGGTGGTCCCAGGTCACTCCAAGCTGGCCATCCTCTGACCTGGTGCACCAGCATTAGCACAGCACTGTGCTGAAGTTAACACACATTTCTCCTCTTTTGGATGGGGACAGGATGGGTGCCATGCTCACCACAGGACTCGTGGGCAGCTTGGACCAGGCTGCGAATGTCCTAGAGATATTTCACTCTTCTTCATACCATGGATTTCCCAAGCCTGTGGCTGCTATACGCAGCAAGAACAGCAGATTGGAGAGTGCACACTGGAGTGTTAAGCAGCTTAGAGTTGATAATTCAACTGTCATGGGTTATTTCACTCTTGGTGTAAAGGCCACAAAACCTGGAGAAGAGGCAGCATTTGGAAGGTGCCATCAGTATTTA
Source organism: Aquila spilogaster (assembly GCA_024606505.1). Taxonomy (NCBI): domain Eukaryota; kingdom Metazoa; phylum Chordata; class Aves; order Accipitriformes; family Accipitridae; genus Aquila; species Aquila spilogaster. The sequence continues at coordinate 27,409 of JANHGO010003117.1, forward strand.
GGCAGCGCCAAGTGCCCAGGTCTTAGCATAGCTGAAAGACTTCATGAGCTCCTCTGGAAGTGAAAAAAAATGCAAGGAAGCAGCAAATCTGAAACACCTGCATGACCTTCCCATGGGCTTGCTCTCGCTGATGTCTTAGATGGGTGGGGATGATTCTGTGGGAGGTGCGTGGTAGAAAGGTCTCACCAAGTCCCTTCACATGAGGGTCACCCTGAAGCCTCCTCCAACTTCGCCAGCGACATCTCCAGTGATGCCAATGGCGGTGATCAACACATGAGGTGGATACCTGTCCCTGGGAATGAGTGTTTGGCCACAAGCAGGTCTGGAGATAAGCCTCGTTTAATAACGTCCCGGCCTGACAAGTGGTTTTCCCAGCTCTCTCACTGACTGCTGGACTCTGGCCTCTTGTTCCTGCTCAGACATTGCAGAGCATTCACGTACAAGCGCTGCAAAACACTTGAAAGGTGACGTTATTTATGGCTTCTCAGACTGCCTCCGTTGTGCTACTGACTTATGAATGCACCTATAAGCTCAACAGCATGTATTTTTTCCAAAGGCCAAAGTCTATTTGCT
>JANHGO010003118.1:0-27976 GCA_024606505.1 Aquila spilogaster
GCATAAATCCATGGTCTGGTTGCAGCTTGTGTGTAAAAATTAGGCGTGCACTCCAGCCTTTACATTTATCTCCATCAAGATTTCCCTGACAGAAAGACAATCAGTTGGTTTGCTTACATCAACTAGGGAGAGGAAAATCTTGTGAAGCTTTGGTTCTTCTAAATGCATCCCCAGTTTGCATTTTTATTCTATTTTTCATTTAGCTGACTCCCGATATCAACTTCTACATAACTGATAGTTCTATTGATATTTCCAGAAGGTTTTCAAAAAGATGGAAAAATACTTGCTGGAGCGCTGAAAATTAGTCTACTAAAACACATACAGACGTACAAAGACTTTGCACAGGGAGGTTTGTGAGGAACAGGAGCCGGATCCGGCCCCAGGTTTTAAGAATTCCTGCTTAAAGAATTCACGCTGCAGAAGAGTATTTTTTTTCTGTTTAGTTTTGCATGCAGATTTTTCTCCCCTGCTCGCTTTAGGGACAGCAGCAACAATGGTTTTGGTTTTGAACAGAACCTAATGATAATTCAGCAGCTAGAAACTCTTATTTTAACCTGACCGGTAGAATAAATTGTGTGGCATACAGTAAACATGCTTTAGATCGCCTCTTGTCTGTACCGCATTTTTCTGTGGAGCTTTATACCACCAGTTTGTCTGGCTTCCTTTTCCCCAGACAGCTTACCCATTTTATTGTGCTCATTTAGAGGAAAGAAAAACTGTTTGTCTCCTTGAAAGGCAAGAGAACAGTGAGTGGAAAACTACTTTTATAGCTAAAATACCATTATAATATATGGCAACTAAAATTCTAAAATTGAAAGAGAAGATACAAGAGAAAATCTTAAATCATTGTTTTAAAACCACTGACAATTTGAAATATTCCCATGAAGATTTCTATTTTTTTGCCTTCCTTCATTGAGCTTAGTAAAATGTGATTTTTAAAATGATTGTTAAAATAACTTGTTTAATTTCAATAACTCAAATAAGATCCATTCCTCATATAACTCCACCTTTTTTATTTTAATGACTGTGTCATTAATCTAACATTTTCCATTTTTATTGTGCTTCATTTTTCCCCCTTCTGATCACTTTAAATTATGGCACTGAAATGGCACGCATTCAGCAGCAGCATGCTCTGGCTGCCTTTTCACATCTCTCTTACCCCTTTCGTCCTCATGTTTTTAACCTTCTGCACAGCCAGGTGCCAACAGCATTGCGGCTGTATGGTGTCCATCAGTGACTTCCAGGCTACAGTTCTGGGTGGCAGCTCAGGGACAGAAGGTTTTTCAAACACTTAATTTCATTGTTTTAAAAATTAAATATCTCTGCTGCAAACTGTTATAGTTTATAACACCTTCACCCCCAAAACTGGTGCTTACCTCAGGTAATGGTTGATATGTTAGGTTGTTAGCTGATTTTAACAAATGATTTTGTGGAATTATTACTTAATTCATAATGTAATTAAACTTTTAGTACCAGCAATACACAACCGAAGCCGTATATTTATCTTAGATTGCATAACCACGAGAGGACTGCATTGCTTAAATCACTATCATTCTCTGAGTAAATAAAATTAATTTATTATAGACTTCACCACACACAAATTTGATATAAAACTAAGGGATAAGGAAGAAAATAGGTAATTGGAGGCTGCAGCTCACGGAATGATAACTCGTGCTAATGGCCAGTGCAGCACTCTGGCCCTCCTCATAGCATCTATGCATAGTGGCAAGGAAAATCAAGAGTGCAAGCAATTCTTAGAATTCAAATTCTGCTTGTATTCCCTAGGCTTTTTGACAGATCTTCAGATACAGGATACTATCTGGTCCATCAATTTAGGATTCACATATGGTAACACTGCCCTGAACACCTTGTACATGCACCACGTGTGTTAGCAGCAGCATTGCAGAGTGTGCCTGCAACTTCCAGGACAGAGGGTATTATCTGTTGATATCTCTGTACGAAAAAGCCAGCATGAGCCAGAAATTGTTGCCTTCTATTTCAGATGTGATTGAGTTATAAAAACAAAGTAACTTTGAAATCACCATAGCTCTGTTTACAAAAACATTCAGGTAGGAGAGTGTTTCCTCAAGAACCAGAATGGAAAATAGAAAAAAGCTCTGTTTTAAGTATGAAAATTGCACTGGTGATTTTAAGTGGCAGCAGTACAGTGCTGTCTGGGGACAGGGTTTGGGGCGAGTGTAATTGCAGGCACCCATGCGTCAGCTCTTCTTGCCCTGTATGGAAATCGGCACCATTTGGGAACCCATTGCGCAGCGCTCCTGGGGGCTGAATCCAGGCTGTTAAAACCAGAGCGTGGGAACTTCAAAGGTGCAGCACCGACGGGCTAGCCTGGGCTAGCAGTCCCCAAAGAAGCAGGGAACTGCATTGCATTAGCGCAGCAACGCAGCCCCTGCATCAGAGCGGGTTTGCCTCTGGCCCATCTGCTGTGTAGCAGGGAAGCGAGGGGTCTGAGGGCCTCTGTGCTTCAAAGCAAAGCTTGTGCTGTTGGAAGCCATTGGCTAAAATCTCCTGAGTGTTACCTACTTATTAGAGGGGCACGGGGAAGTGCCTTCTGTGGAATACTCAGGGTTCAAGAGGTTTTTGGGAGGTGGCTGTAGGTCCTGGCAGCCCCACTCAGTCCTGCTCACCAGCCCACATAGTATATGTGATGGACAGAGCCCCTCATATGGGACATGAGAATACCTTGTCGTTGGGTAAATATTGTACCTGCCCCCACAGATCTGTAAGACATGCCCTGGCATTTAATTCTTAACAATTCCTTAGTATTATTTCTTTAGTTAACCAGTTACATTTCTATTTACCCACAGTTTTCCTCAAATACTCTTTGCTAGACTACTTTATGAAATCATTTATTCAGACTTCCTTGATCCTTTCTACTAAAGTTATAAATTTGATAGCATTGCTATATTGACTGGAATGTTACAGAGCAGTTGGCTTTTATTGTTTTTGTAATATAAAGTATGTGATTTTATTGTTCATTTTTATATCTCAGATTTCATTTTTTATTAGAATTTTGAGCTGTATCATCTTCAGACTAAGATTTATCCATTGTGCTAAGTGCACTTTTTAAAATGCTGATTAATTAATCTGTAATTCATTTTCCATCTTAACAGTTAGATTTTAGGGTTTTTTGATACAATCATGAATGAAGGGAAGTAAGTAAATGTCATCTCTGTCACAGTATTTTTTTTTTCAAAGAGACACTTGTAAGAGTTGCAACATCCATCCCACCACTTCCTTGTGCTTAGAGACAGAAAGAGTAGTCATAATTTTCGAGTGTTTGCCCCCATCTTTCTTCCACTGCTCCAGTTCTGGAGCAGGCAGAGGTGGGAAGGTCCCACTCCTGTGTGTATGTATGTAGTCGAAATCACAATTTTGTAATCATAATTTCACTCTGTTGTAATCTTGTGCGATTATATGTGGTTGAAGCTGAGATAATAACATTTATGGTCCCTGATCAAATAAACTAATCTTTAAATACAGTTTACATCCTATCCTCCTCTAGGATTTTCTTCTTGATTTTGTTAGAGTTGGCATTTAGGCAATTATTTTTGGTAAATAAACTGTATATTACTTATGGAGTATGTTTAGATTTGTCTTAAGTGCAGCTTTAAAAATATTTGTTGGTTTTGGAATAAATAAAATAGCCTATAATTGTTTAAAACTGTAATTTGAAGAACTAATATATATGCTCAAACACAACTGGCTTCACATGGGTTTTATCTGGGGAGACTTAATTGCTTAAAATACAAAAATTCCTTATAGATATTCTGGCCAAAAGAAAGATCTGTCATCTTATATAATTTGGATTATCAATTTTTGTGGGCAACTCATGCATTGTTTTTTCTCAGCAGCTTCTTTTTCATGTTTGATCCTTACAACTAATCTGTTGAGTCTTCTTTGTTAAGCTGTTTGTTTGTTTATTCTGCTGCTGAGCAATTGCAATCAGTGTTTTGAGGCTTCAAGTTATCATTTATGTTTCTGCAATGGAAGCCAGGTTACTGGTAAAAGTGTTTTTGAAGTCACAGCAACCTTGGTGAGGTACCGCCTGAATTATTGTCCTATAACTTACAACAATGATAGCTTCTAAGGAATTCATAAAATTACAGAATGGTGTGGGTTGGAAGGAACTCAAAGCCTGCCCATCCAGTCCCAACCCCATGCCTTGGGCAGGGCTGACTAGGGCCCTATCCAGCCTGGCCTTGAGCCCCTCCAGGGATGGGGCACCCACAGCTTCTCTGAGCAACCAGTTCCAGCGCCTACTGTCATAATTTGTGTTAACTGCAACCTGTTTGCTTCAAAGTACCTAGGATTTTTCATGTATTCCTTTTCAGGTATCATTTGGTACAGAGGAAAGTTTGATACAGATGCTAAAGAGCAGGCTATGTTTTTCATGAAGTGCAGTTGTTAACTAATACAGTTCATAAACTAATCTACAGTCTGCAGAAATTCTGGTCAGTGATAAACTTCATAGAAATCAGAAAGTCAGAATCTTAAAGTAGATTGTTGGACTTCTGGTGGGCTGAAGTAGTAGGCTTTGACAGTGGAATGTATGAAAATGTCCTGAGTATTTTTAATCTACAAACCTTCTCTACCAGGCCTTATATATATATATATATTATTAGTGTCTTTCAGGAGTAGAGAAGTGATACTATACAATTTAGAAATAATCTAGAAAATCTCAAGCCTTACAGAGGGAAGGAGAGTAAAAGGAGAGAGGAAATAAAGTACAGAGCAAGTCAAGTCCAGTTCTATAAACATGGTACATAATTTACCTTTTAAGTGCCCAGCTTCCTGTTGAAACAGTATTGGAACCTCAGTTCAGACCTGCATTTGTGAATAGAGGTCTATTTCAGGCTTACATAGGAAATTGTGAGGCAAAGCTTCTGCCTTTGGAAGGGCTAGTCTTCCTCCAATAAAGGACGTTGTTTTGATAGAAATATATCTGTTTTTCTATGAAGAAGACGTAAAATTAATAGTGATATGCAGTGTCTTTATTAATACGGCAAAAGGAAATAGAAATGCCAGATAGGGCTCCATGTAAAAAATGCAGCAGCCACATGTGTTACGAGTGAAACAGGGGAATGTACGCAGGAATGTGCTCTGCTGTTTCAGAGAAAAGAAGTGGAGTGCTTTGCTTATTTCTGGTACAGTTTGCTGCTGACAGTGACATTCCACAAGAAAGACCATACAGAAATTCTACTAACAATCTTGGTCACTGGCCGGACCAAATCTAGAATTTCATTTTCCCTATCCATGCTATTTCATACCTAAATTTACTAGTAAAGGTTATTAACCTCAAATGCTACCTTTTGGAGTAATGGCTGTTGCTAAATAACTGTGGCCTTTATTTGAATAAGATGTATGTAATAACTGATTTCAAATCCCAGCAGACTGCATAAATGGGAGAGCACGAGTGGAATTTTCCTCATTGTCTGAAATTCCTCAGAAGTAGATGTGTCAAATGTAAAATCAAAATATCTCCTAAAACTGGGCCGTTTGTTATGAGGAGTTGGGTGGGAGGAAGGACACAGAGCATTCCATCTAATTATTATCAGCAAGAACCCTCAGCTGCAGGTGGCCTCAGGTTGAATAGCTCTGAACATAGCTGTTTTATGCAGGGAGACATTTGGTCTGTCTCATCCAGGAAAATGGAGAAATTTGTTAGTCCTCTTTCTCCCTGTATATCTTCTCTGCCATAGCCAGCATGAATACAGTAGAGTTGACATTTGGCCTCTTCTCCCTTAATTTTAATAGTTGTCTTTGAAAGAAATTGCCAAATTATTAAATGTTTAATATCTCAGCACTTAAAACATACCACTTTAAAACAGTCATGTATAATACTCTTTTATGTGCATGTGTAGTAAAGTGCACCTATATTTTCCTTTGTGTTTGATCATTAAGAGATGTATTATATTGTCAATATATACTATGAATGATTTTTAAACAAACCTTCTACTGACTTGGCTGTAAACTTGAGAAAAAACATTGGTTTCACTTTAAGGTTTTAATTTCCTTATGTTTAGTATAAAATCAATACTTTAAGACTGACTAAAATAACAACCAGACAATATTTACTACTTTTATGCTGAACATTTCAGATCAGAACTTAGGAGGAGAATCCAAGTTGTAAGTTTAACATTTATAACCATCATTCCAATCTCTCTGACAAAACTTACTTTATTAGATCCAGAAGTACAATCTTTTCAATTAAGCATTACTCCAGTGGTGTTTTCCTTAACATTAGACATAGGTACTTGGATCTAACATAGTCCTTCACCCTTATAAGTCAGGAATAGTTCCTCTGATAGCCATTAATTAAGATCAGTTTAAAATTACTTGAAAAGAATTAAAGAATTGGGTCCACTACATTGCCTTTGAAAATAACGTTAAAAGCATGAATGTGATGAGTGTCTGTTCATAGATGTATGAGGTAGATAAAGGGCATTTTGCCATTATGTGTCAGATTATTTTGACTTCAATTTTTCATTGAGGCATGTTGAGTTAAGGTGGTGCCTAATGTGAGTAATAGTGACAGAGTCTGACCTTTTTATGTGATTTTTTTTCTTTTCTATAATGATAGTGAACCTCTGAAGTAAACCTTATACCAGTTAGATGGTATTACATTTTTGTTACGCTCTTTGTCACAGTGAACCAACCGGAGATGAATTTAAATCTTTCGTCTCATGATCCATACTCCTTCATATTGTCTTACATTCCAAAACAGACTTAAAACATTCACAAGCGGTTAATAAAGCAGCTCTTCAGTGAACAGATAGAACTACAAAAGAAAAAAAAAGGTAACTCAAGTTTCAGGCCAGATGCTACACTCGTTCTTCCATTGTCTATGCCTCTACAGTTGCGAATACTCCAGAGATTTTATGTAGAAGTGGCAAAATTTAGCCCTAAATTGTGAAATACCAAGTCCAGAGATAAAAAAGAAGTGAGAAATAACAGCTCTGAGGATACTTCATTGCATTTTTGCCCATCCCAGCTTGAGGAATGCTATTCTAGATTGGTCTCCCTTAGTTCTTTTTGTTTCATAAGTTTAGGTTATTTTGCTTCATGTCCTTGAAACAATTCCTTTGTCTGCGTTGTGAAACCTTGCCAAGTCTTTTCTGTCTGCACAGTGTGCACATAGCTATTGTACTGTCTTTCACCCAAACGATATGTCCTCTACGGTGATGCTATGCTTTCATTAGTATGTTATGGCAAAAATTGTTTTTAAATACTGATTGGCATTAATTTTTATATTTCATTTATGTATGCATAATAAATCCAAACCAGAACATGGTTAACTTTTCAGGATATAATCATGGAAAGAATTATAATATCCTGGTTTCGAAAATGAAATCACATGACTGTTTTGTGTTTGGCTTGATCCAAGGATAATGTTTTATGGGGGGTTTTACAAACTAATCAAAGATTACTTGGTCAATAAGAACAACGCTGAAAAGTAGGCAATGTCATTTGAACCAAAAGAGTTTCTCACTCTTGCAACTGCAGGCTGATACCGGAATCACCAGCACCAGCAATTTGTGCCTTTATTTGGTGATAAATTAAACAGGTCTTCCTGAGCTCATGCAAGCAGGAAGTAAGAAATGATCTCAGACTTTGTGAGTCACACTGTGCCTGATTAAAGTAAAGGTATAGGAGATACAGAAAACTGCTGTGTGTGATTATTTCAGATATATTATGTTACTGACACTGCAGCAAAGACGGACGTTGTACATTTGGCATACAAACACAACATCGTTTGATCTAACCAGCAATCCTGAATTAGTCAGAAAAAGCACCAGTGACAAACTTTCAGCTGAATTACAGTTTACCAACATTTTCTACGTACTTTCCAGGCAGCTGATCTCAGATAGCGTTTTCCATAATCCAAGTCTTCTGAGACTGCTTCTATTGCATTTATCATTTCAATAAAGACTAAGTAGAGATTCATGCTCTGTCTTCCGTATTTTTCTTACATTTGACATACTATGATGGTTACTTTTCTCTTTACTTTAAATCCTACTCTATTTCTATATAGACATATTTTTTGTATCACTGGGAAGCGATAGAGAAACTTTCTAACTGGAGTTAAAAAATGTCTTTTCATGACCAATTGCATTCATGCTCATCCAAAATGAAGGAGTGTACTCTTCCAATACATGGGAACTGTGGTTGCAGCCATTAGCTATTCCAGGAGAGCTTTTCTCTGAATCATGCAGGACTCCACAGGAACACAGTACTTCTGGAGAACTCTGTTAGTAAGCCATTAGAAACAAGCAACTCAGTTGTGCACTCCCTTCAACAACATATTAGCTCTAAGTGGAACAATGTGATTTGTTTTTTATTTTGAGGCCTTATTTATTACTGTGTGCATTGTTCTATAATTTAATCACTTGTGAATTTAGGTGACCTGTTTATAGTTAGTATTATCCAAGTTTTCAAATACTCTTTGAAAGATCAGTTTTGTTAATAATCAGTATTAAATTTGCTTATGCCCTTCACTAGGACATAAGTGTAGCATGGCCCATAAACTTCCTTTACAGCTTTGTGGTTATTTTTATGCCTTGTTGATTAATGAGTCATTGCATATCATGACTCCTTTTCCTGGTATTCATCATGCGTTAGTTTGTGTTGCAACATTTTCTTGCAGTATACATTATTGTATTGAACTCTGTCTGACTTTTTTAACTTTAAATATATTGATATTGTATGTGGTTGTCGTATCTTTGAGCAAAGCAGGATGTATGTATGCTGGTAGTACCTGCTGAAGCAGGCAGCCATTCAGCTTCACATTAAGTATTTTCCTGATTTTAGGTGGAAGTCAGTACTGCAGTTGTTATTGCAGTTCAGTTTATCTTCACCATCTTATTAATTCAGTGACTTGCTATTTTAGAGGGTTTTTTTATGTTGAGTTGTATTGTTTGTATTGTTGTATTGTTGTATTGTTAATCAGGTAATAAAATGTCCAAGTAGATTGTATTTTTTTATTTTAGAACTGTTCAGGTGAGAAATTCAGTGTGTCATAAGCCAGGGTAAGACCTTATGGTATATCAGCTGTTTTGCACGAGGACTTAAAGTGAAATAATGGTCTATACAATTGCATGATCTGACTTACTCCATTAATATTCTCTTGTAATCAAGTCATTAGGGTTGCATGCTTTTCACCACCACAACATCCTCTGTTAAATAAAAATGGAAGAAAAAAAAATCTACAGAGGGCTTTATGCAGGGCTTTGTTTCCCCTTTTGAAGTATGTAAGTTTTACTTGCTGTGGAAGTATGTATTTAGGTGAATGTGGGCTGATTTTCTTTTTGTCATCCTCTTAATTCCCTGAACAGAACAAGTAGAAGTGTTGTATATATTACGTGCATACATACATAGATATATTTATATATGTGGAGAAGTTTTGGACAGATGAAGACTTAGAAGCAGTTTTTTGATTCCTGAATTCCTGAGATGGTGTATGTATGTACTGATGAGATCCCTCACTCTGTCTCATATTGTGGTTGGCTGTGTACCACAGCTTCTGTTTTTGCTTCTCCCTGAAACTAGAAGGTCCAAAATATTTCTGCCAGATTGACACTTGTTTATGTAAAGCAATTCCAATTGGTTTGGAAAACAAAGAATTTATCACCAAAAACATTGCCTGGATACTTTTAATTGTGTGTGAGGGAATGAAGACCGACTATTTTCATGTAGCCTCAAAATCAATTGTAATCGAGTTAGTTACTTGAGAAAGATCAGTTCCAGGAATCTATGACCATGGCTTTACTTCTTACCCAGACCTCATTACCGCTTGAGGAAACATGCTTCTCAATGTGCTTTGAGAAAAAGAAATCGTAATATATTAATATGAGGAGTGTAAACTATCTTCATGTCTTTCCGTAAGAATCATCTTTCTTGCTATATTAAGAAATACTTGTATACAACTTTATATTTTGTGCATTCTATGAGATGAAAAAAGCTTCATTTTATTTGCTCTTTTGTTTTTAATGAGTACTATTACTTCAGCATGACAATCATTTTCACTTTTCATTCTGGATCCATACAAGTTCCATACTAGTTTCACTCTTCCTGCTGAGATGCATTTTTTCTATAGTTGTATTATAGAAACATTATTTGATGTGTATGGAATTAAACTGGTGTAAAGGTAATTTTTATATAGATGTGTTCTTTGCTCTATCAACCAAGTCAGCTCAAAATTTTAAAGACCATTCTGACCAGATCACTGTCACAATGATTCTACTATTAAAGCTATGAAACTGTCCTGGTGGCTCTACACGTTAATGGCTCTGTATAATGTTTTTTCTTGTCACCTATGTAGTTGAATTCTTATAGAATCTTATGAGCCAAGACATACTTTTGCAGCAGTAGTAAAAACCTAAGCTAGAGATTGCTTTGTACAGGCAGATGCTCAGCCTTTTTTTGGAAAAATAATTGTATTTATTGATTCCTCTTATCGAAAAGAATAATTTTTGATTCACAGTAATAGACTAAGTCATACAATTTTTCCTTGACTTAAGAGTCTGTACATATATTTTGAATAGTAAAAACGTCTTCTCCAAACAATCACATCTATCCATTGTCTGCTCATCTGAAAGTACATACATGGTTGTATATATGTAAGGCAAGTTCATACACATTCAGAAAAGCATTTAAAAGGCATTCTAGTAGTCATTCAGTGTTTAAGGAGTATATTTGGTATTTAGTGCAGCAAAAGTGAGAGTTACCAGCAACATGCTCAGTTAACCCCATAAAATTTAGAGGCACTTCTTTGTCCAATTTCTAAGCAGTCAGGAAAGTCCTAAGCCCATCATGTCAGTATTTTCCAGTGGAAGATAAATACTTCAGGGTTTCTATATTCCCCGATTTAACACTTGGAGAAGTATTTATGCATTTTGAGCAGGGATATTAGATGGCAAAACCAAACTGTAAAGGATGATGTGTTTCTAGGCCTTGAACAAAAGCTGAAGTAGAATATTAAGTTAAAGGTTTCCAGCAAGAGCTTTGTACGCACAGGATGTTGTTTCTTCTGCTATGTAGCTTTGATCTTTATTATGATGCCAAGAATTTACATACTTTTGTAAGTGGCCTATGCTTTTCATCCTCCTACAGGCAGATTGAGTGTATTTACCTTTAAATATTCATCTTCCAGTTAAATGGAGTTGCCTAGCCATTGTGGTTAATTACGTGCAAGAAAGGTATTATTTTGACGCCCCATTAAACTTGTCTTTGTGTGAACTTATCACAACTAGTCACTAAGAAGAAAGACCTAACATGCTAAGTGGGTAGTTTTAGTACTGAGGAGCAATATTTCCAATAAGCTTGCTAGAAATGCTAGAAATGAGAACAGGTTTGTTCTTCAGAATATCCCCTCTGTCATTACATTTACTACCCAGTTTGGGCCTTTTCCATTACAGACCCAAATTTGGGCCACAAGTAAATTCCACTTGACAACTTTCTGAATTTTGTTCATAATACTATATATGAATCTATCGTATTATTGAGATGTTGAAATTTGCAGAAATATATATGTTCTTTTTCAGTAACGAAGTACTAGGAGAACCTGTGCTAAATATGTAGTCCTGTAGTTCAGCAATCTTTCACTTTTACATTCAAAACAAAATTGCATGACATGAAAATCAAGAATAAATATTTTAGTCTTTTAGGACATTTTTTTCTAATACAATCAGACTTTTGCATTTCCTGTATTAACTTTTTAAGTACAAAGTAAATTAACTTGACTTTAGGAGCCACAAAAATCATGTTATACCATATTCCTAGTATGCTAATATTTAGAACCAGTTAAGCATTTTCATTAGAGTTTGGTATTGTATATTGATTTTTTTTGTGTGTATGTTCTTTTTCACGGAGAGAATAAAGCACCTTTGCTTTTAAAACATTGAAGTCAGTAGAATCAGCCTTACAGATTATTATCTAGAGTATAAAGATTGCCATCAGTTTCTGGGTTGCTAATATTAATATACATTTAGGTTATGCAGGATTTTATCTCAATATGATCAGTCCTTATTTATATAAAGTAAAAATTCTGACACCACTTTACTGATACACGTTTAGCAAAGGTAGAACTCTGGATCTGCATTATTAAAATGTGTAGCGCACCTATCATATTCTAAGCTTCTGCTGAAATATGCTTTTAATTGAAACAGAATTATAGCTATATATTATCAGTGTGAATCTAGTTAAGAGTTCAACATTGACTGGGCTGCTTAAGTGTTATACTAGTATAAGAAGATATATATGGTGGGTTTGAATGTAAATACTATCGTGTGGAGAACAGGTGCTTAGTGCAGGAAGTGATCAAGTGATAAGATTGTCATCTGCAAAATATGCAGAGGAAAACTAAACTTAAAAAGTAAAACTCAAGTAATTACAAACAAGCCAGAGTTTCTTCCTTTTTCTCCATCTACAGTCCGAAGGCTGTGACTGTGACTTCATGTGTTCTATTTCATGGTGTTCCCATTGCAGAATGCTGAGAAGTGTTTCAGACAAAAATTCAGAGCATTATAAAGTAGAATTCATGCATTTTCCATGTAAATATGCTATGTAGATGTTTGGTTCTTACCTCTTAACGTCAGTGTTAAAGTACTTCATTTTAAGTGTGCAACTAAATTATTGACATTGATTTTAAGGAAGTCAATTGAGACCTTAAATGTGTGTGCTAATGTTTGCATGATAGGAACGTTAGTTTGAGTGCTAATGAGTTTTCAGTCATCATACCTATGTTAGATGTGTTGAGGGGAAAAAAAAAGAGGAAGTGAGTATCTTAAAGAACGTATTTAGAAGAACTGTAGAAAAAAATGTGAAATTGTGTTAATTGCAAATGCTATTCATGATACGAGAGCAGACACATCTCCAGTACCACTGAAAGGTGATAGATTTTGAAATGACAGAGGTGTGGTTTTTCAACAGAATCAGAGAATTGTGGGGGTTAGAAAGTACCTCTGGAGATCAAGTCCAACTCCCTGCTAAAGCAAATTCCCTAAAGTAGGCTGCACAAGAAAGCATCCAGGTGGGTTTTGAGAAGGAGACTCCACTACATCTCTGGGCAGACTGTTCTAGTGCCCTGTCACCCTCAAAGAGAAGAAGCTTTTCCTTCCTCATGCTTCTTTGGAACTTTCCTATCTTCCAGTTTGTGCCCGTTGCCTCTTGTTCTGTCATTGGGCACTGCTGAAAGGAGCCTGGCCCCACCCACTTGTCTCCCACCTTTTAGATATTTATAAGCATGACAAGATCTCCCCTCAGTCTTCTTTATCCAGGCTGAACATCCCCAGATCTTACAGTCCATCCCCATAAAGGAGATGCTCCATGCCCCTAATCATCTTTGTCGCCCTCCACAGGACTCTCTCTAGAAGATTCCTGTCTTTCTTGAACAAGTTAGCCATGGAACTGGACACAGGAGTTCAGGGCAGAGTAGAGGGGGAGGATCACTTCCCTCAACCTGCTGTCCACGCTCTTTTCTGTGCACTCTGGGCTGGTGTTCTTCACTATCAGAAGATGTTACTGATGTGAGTCAGATTAAAAAAGTCCTTCTCCAGCTGTTTTGGGTAGCTTAGTAAAGGATGTTCTTCTGGAAATCTTGGTGTGCATAAAAAATGCAGGTGTTTATGGGAATACTAGTTAGTAAGGAAGGATATGTCAGATGACTGACAGATCTGTTAACAGACGGTCATTAGAAGTAAGCTGACTTCCTTTCTTCACCAAAACTTTTTAAATAATCTTGAAGAAAGTTTGTCGAAACTTTGTGTGAAATGCCCGTTGAAGTCTAGGTCTTGAATTAGGTATAGAGCACCGATAAGAACTGCTCTGGTGCTTCCATCATTCTTATACAAGTGTCATAATTTCTTCTATGTCATAGGTTCAGTTAAAAGGTTTTCTAACCAGGCAAGGTTCCATCTGATGTATTGGTTTATATTTGCAAAACATAACTTTCCGCTCCCAACCAGGTCAGGAGTTTCAATTATTAGGGACATGTTAGCACATAAATAGTGATACATGAGCAAACAGAAATAAAAGTCAATTTTCTAACGTGTTTTTCATACACATGAAAGAAATTTTGGATGCCAAAAGAGAGACTTCCTTCTCTGGGGAGAATAAAATTTAGCAATATAAGTCCAGTTGTTTTAACACAGCATAAATTCCAATAGTGCAAGCAGTCTAAAATTATCATCATCAGTGAGTACACTAATGAAACCTTGTTTTCCTGTAATTTCAAACTGCAAAAACAAGTCTTTGGGGCATAATAAGATGATACCATACGGTATCTGTTTTAATAAATGATGTTCAGATTGGAAATATCTTCTGATGTTAATATGTTTTGAAATCTTTGTTGTTAAGCTTTTCTTTTTTAGTGAATGTTACAGTCCATGGTGGCCACGGATAGAGATGGAATAGGTTGATAATATTTTTTAAAAAGAATTTCCATTTCACATACTAGTCAGTAACTCAGTATTGTCTGGCATAGGGATATTTTGTTGACTGATTGCCACTGAATTTTTATTTATGCTTTTTAATTAACAATTACGATTTAAATACCTCATATAAATCTATGATGGGGGAGAAGATTGTTCCACTTTATTATGTTATTTTATTATGCAGAAATATCACTCTATTAGATTTCTCTAGACCCTTGTTCTATAGCGATTCTCTTTACCTTTTAGAAGATTGAAAACGACTGCTTCATTTTGGGTGACTCTTTGTTCCAGTTTATGTAGTTTGACAATAGCAACTCTTCTTTAAGAACAAGAACCTGCAATCTTTTTCCTTATTTTTTTTTTTATATAAAGCATAATGCACCCAAGGACTGTTTAACTAATATAGTTTTATGGGTTATAATGAGGGCACTTCAAATCATATTTGCCTTTAATTTCTATAATATTATTGCAAGTATGAATAAAGTACTTAATTACCTTTCCACCACGCCACGGTCTTTCCTTTTTCCAAATATGCTGTAAGAAATAAGCACAAAGGATTTAAATTGATCTCTTCTTATACTCATCTGCTCCCGTAATTGATTCCTCCATATGGAAACCTATTCTTTCTGTCTGTCTACCAGAGAATTCTTTGCAAAGGTCCAGCCCCAGCAGGTTGATTACACACTTGTTACCTGTAATTCAATACAGCAGTGCCCTGTTTACAAAGTCCAGATTTCCTGTGCTGTCAGTTAGGGCAATCAGCACAAAGACCAAGAGGTTTTGGAACTAAATAAACAACGAGAAAAACATCCAGGCCTGCCAGTAACCCTTCACAGGTAATTTAACAGCCTTTGACTACAAGGCATCAGTTGCTGTACATGTCTGCCAAGGATGAAATCTGACATCCTCCCCGGCCGCGCTCTGCCGATGGGGCTGCGGGCGATCTCTCGCCCCTGCTCAGCTCGGCTCCTCCCGCTGCCCTCGTGCCCACTGCACTGCCGGGCTGTGACAGGCGCCCACGCTGCCTCCTGACACCTCCAGGCCGTGTGCTCTTCCAAAATTGTTGCAAATTTCAGGAGGATCAGTTAGAAGCACTGCCTTGTTCCTGCTACCATTCCCCTTCGGGTCAGGATCCCAGCCAGCATGAGCTCAGAAATGTCGGAATGCTAAGAAAGAAACTGCTTGATCAGTTCTGCACAATCGTTTTTGCTGCAAACAGGGAACAGGAAGAACTCTATTTTCTAGGTACCCTCTAAGTCTTGGACAGATTATTTTATTGTCTAAGTCTTTGTGTTTATGTACTTTCAATTTAACTTCTTTTTATTTCTGATGCTTTCCTGTCAATTTGGAAAATAATTAGAAAAGCTATTTTAAATGTAAATGATGTACTCAAGCTGACAGAAAAACATCTGTGAGGAGAAGGGAACAGAGACAAGGATTCATGGATCTGTGTGAGAAAAGTTTGCATCTTTCACTTTAGCATCCAGATCTCTTTGCTAGCGAATAAAGTGTTATCTAAACAGGTTTAAAAGTGCATCTATAAAAAAAAAATCAAACCAGCATCTATACATGTAAGTTAGAGGTTCATTGCTTGTATAAACAACCCAAATTATCCAGCAGATAAGCATTGTATTGGGCGACTGCAGCACACTCAGATCATGGAGTCCTTTTTACCTCCTTCTTTAATTACTCCTTATATATATATACATACATAGATGTCTTGCAAATTATTGTGAAAAATCAATTTTTTTCATAATTATTATGCATATGTATGAACTGAAATTATTTTAAAAGTCTGGGAAAATCTATTATTTAATTATATGTCTTAAATAAAAACTGCTTCTCTGTTCCATTTTTACACTTTCACTGATGAATTTCTGAGAGCCTTTTTGTGGTCAATTTAATAGGAGATTCGTATAATAGACACTTCCCATTCCTTGATTCAAATATCTGCCCTGTAGTTCTGCCTTAGGGAACATGATCTTGCAGCTGGAGGTATATGCAGGTCCATACCTGAAAACCAAATGTACGTATTTAGTATTTGTTTCGTTGTTCTAATTATTTGCTGCATCTGATTTGGCAAGGAACATATAGATTTAAATTATATGGATGTGATTGCGGCATAGTGTTGGAAAGGAAGGTTTGTGATGTTGTGGTGGTGTTTTCTTTGTAATTGCATTGTTTTCTGCAGAAGTAGAGGCTGAAACACTGGCAGACCAGAGGCAGTTTACTAAAAGTGTAAGTAGTTCAAGTGAGAAATTCCAAATTCATTTGGGGATCTCTGTGTGGTGGTGTTTCTGTCCTTGAGGGGAGTGGGGAAGAGGATAATAATAACGGTGTTTTCCTTGTGCACTAATGGGGTCACGAGCAAAACAGTGAGGTCACTGAACTTACTCAGAACAAAACATTGTAAAGATTTAACTATTTTACAATGTATGGGCACAGTAGCACTTAAGGACTCTAGTGCAGAAAGCGCTAACATGATTGATTACAAATGAAAACAAGCTACTTGGCACGGCATGGTACTCTACAGGAAGCTGCCATGTGACGTGTGGACTAGCTCACTGAAACCTAAAGAGCAGGCAACGACAACTCAGTGTTTGTGATGTTTCACACTGGTGAATCAGTGATATATTTAGGCAGGATGAGATGCGTTTAGCTGTTTCAGCAACGGCAAGATAATGAACTGCCAGGGGAAAGTACTCTGTGTTCTAGATGGTGAGTGGTCCCCCACCAGTCTGTAGCTCATTCAGACACTGAACAGTCACTACAGCTTGATTACAATGTATCCTTGCTAGGTTAGGTCCATCTTAACTAGTGGGATACTTTTAATAACAGACTTTTATTTTTTGTTTTATTTAACAAAGTAATCCACACCTGACAAAAGCTAATTTTAAGACTTATTTAAAAATTAGATCTGCAGGAGTAGCTACAGTCATGTCATGCTCTGAACTACAGCATTTGAAATATTTAGGTTCTATTGATTCATATAATACTTTGAAGTTCTTTCACCTTTTTTTTTTTAATTAAAAAACAATGTTCCTGTGTTTTATTTTTGCCATATTCTGCCACTGAACTCTCCCAGCAGGCAGAACTTCTTTAAGTTTCAACATCAAATCTGTTTCATGCCCAAAACAAAGAGGTCCTTCAAATGAAAAATCATTACTACTTGATTTCCAAAATAATAATAATGATGATAATAAAAATAATCTGCAATTTGCATCAGGAACTGCATCTACTGCATTGATCTACCTTTCTAGCTGAATGGAAAGCCCTATCTACCAAGTATCTCAACAGTGTGCATTAAGAGTGCTCAGATTCACAAACAATTGCTTTCAGAATGAAATTTTTCCAGTGACTGTTGGTAAATTTGATTCCAGATTTCATTGTTGACTACTCCAGTACATCTATTTTGGGTGATGATGTGCAATAATCTCACAGCCAAGACTGATCAGGAAAGGGAGAGAGAATGCTGCTGGATCTTGAACTTTCCCTGATGGATCCCCATTCCCCAGATGGCTTGAGATCATCTTAAGACCAATGCCACAGACTCTGTATTTGCATATAAAGAAATGTAGAAGAAAATACTGTTATATTTTTACTGAGAAAAAAGGTTAGCAGTTGTTAGCTGCAGAATGCTGCTAGTTTTCCTCTGTTTTAATGAATTGCTTCATACCTCTTCACTTCAGGGCAGATTTAATACTGTTGTTGATATTTTGTTATCTCTAGAGTGTAATGTATTTGTGTTACAGTATAATTATGTTTTACACTTCTTTGTTTAACTTCTGATTCTCAAATTCATCTACCCATATCAGAGGGGAAAACAGACTGAAGATATTTTAACTGTATTCTAATGGTTCCTTACTATTAATTTTTTAAACAACATATTATATGTGTTTTGTTTTGTGTTTTGGTTTGATTTTTTTGCTCTCGAGCGTATCAGTTGAAAAGGATCAAGCCACAGTTCAAAATAGGATTCTCACAAATCAATTTGATATATACTTCCAGTCCAAAAGAGCATTAGGAATGCCAAAGGAGTTCTCTCTTTCATATTATTTCCTGTCAGCAAGGTTTTTTCATTTGTTTATTTGGTTTTAGCTGAATTTGTGATCATGGATTTCTAAGTAGGTTAACTTAGGTTAGGAGGAAACACTGAATGATGTTTCTGTGCCAAAATGAAAATAGGATTCCATATTGCAAACATGCATTAATTGATAATTCCTGATCAGAAGTGGCTAATAAGTGTAAAACAATGTAAGTAACGAGTGTTGCATAACTTATGAGAAGATTGAACAAATGCTAATTTAATATTAATTGTAGCGTCCTTTGCTTTGGGTGTCCTAGAAATCAGCATGCCTACCTGAAAGTAAAGATGATACTTTGGCAGGTAGGAAAGAAAATCTAACAGGAATGAAAAGATGAGGGAGAAAATAGCATTACACGCTAGGTAGACTGTTGTGTAAATGAACTCGAAGGGATCAGAAAGCAGGACTTATAAAACATATGTGGAGGTTTCCTTTGTCATCTAGAATGTCTTGTATTTTGTAGTCTTGTTCTCTCTTTCCTACTTTCTGTCTCTTGCACACACACATCCTCTCTTTTATAATCCTTTTTTTTTGTCCTTTTATCCTCTTTATAATTTCTTAATTGCAAAAAAAAAAAAAAAGATAAATCATATCAGACCCATAGTAACAGTGGCAGATTTTATGATGAAGAAACACAGCTAGAGTTTTGTCAGAAAGTCACACCAGAGTGATCAGCGCAGCTCACTTTATGCTCTGAAAACTTCAGGTTGTTTGTTTGTTTTAATATTTATTTTAGTATTATTAGAAATTGTGCAAAGAGAAAATCAACTTAAAGTGTCAGCTCTTCTGATATACTGTCATTTCTGTTTTCTTGTACGTTGGACTGCTGCTTGCCCAGAGCACTCTGTTGCAGAGCCAGGGTTCTGAAGATTGTCTGGCTCTACTCCAGCATCACCAGCTCTCACACTTAATTGTAGAGTGTGTGGTAGTTAACACTTACCTTAAGCTCAAGCACCTGAATTCAGGTGATTACATAAGAATCTCCTTCAGTATTTATTTATTTATTCTTAAACAAAAACATTCAATTTTCATTATAATAAATCCATACTTGATGCGACCCCATTAGCTTGGGCACAAGCTTATGTCACTTCATGTCTGGACTCAGTAGCAATTACCAAGTAGCGAGGTGTAAGCACACTACAGGCAAAGCAGGCACCAAGCCCAAAGAAATAATCCTCATCATTTCTGTGTGGGGAAGGCTTAGGCCCTGTGCTGTTCCCCAGCCGGTCAGGTCCTGTGTGGAACGAGACAGCCCTGTTTATTTGGGCATGGCACTACAGTGGTAGGAGCAGTAGGAGGGCTGCTGGTGTTAGAAGAGAGGAGGAGGAGGTAGTATATTAGTCCTGGGGCCAAGGCAGAGTAGCTATACAGTGAGGAGTGTAAAGTGGGAGTCTGAGCTGCAGAGCATTGTCTGAGTCTTCACATGAAGTTCTGCAGGGGTAAGAATTTGTCCTGTTGCATGGGAGGGAGCAGAAAGAAAGCATATGTTTCAAAAGTGCTTGTTTTGTTGACTCTTTCTTTCTGCTATCTATGCTTATGGTAAATACAGTTTTAGTAAGATGTGTGTTCCCTTTCTCTGCCTGGAAACAGGGTGTTGGTAATCATGATGCCAATGGGCTGCCTGCCTACATGTCACCTCTCCCTCCCTCAGCCAAAAATAATTTTGCAACCTCCTGTCAGTTTCAGAACAGTTTTACAGTCCATGCTAAAGAAGAAAGCCACAGTTTGGCTATTGCTCATAGACATGGTTGTATCTGCACTGCAGAGTGCATGTGCAATGAAGCTCTTGAGTAACAAGGCCACTGGTTCTGCTGCTTCTGAGACTGCTCTTTGTAGAAAACGGGTTGAGAACCTGCATGTGTTTATCTCCTTACTTCATTGGCAGTAGGCTCAACTGTTGGTACATGTGAGATCTTTCAGGACACAGGAAGAAGATTAATGGGTCTGTTCATGCCTTTTTTCCAGTATTCTTCTGCAGCCCCATCTGCATGCTGAAGGCACACTGGCCAACATAAAGCAAATTGGAAATCTTTGTTGGCTCGCCCTATCTCCACCACCTCCACTTCTATGGAAGTGCTGGTAGAATTAGGTTTATTTAAAAAGTTGTTTCCTGAAAAGTGTAGTATTTCTGCTCTCACTCGATCTTATTGTTATTTGTATGCTAACATATATTTTTATGTTCCCTTCTGTAAGTCAGGCAGCGCAATGAAAAGAAATTGATGACACATTTACTATTCTCTTTCTTTTGAAAGCAAACATAGTCACTCAGTGGTATTATATAAAAATACAGAAATAAAACAAATTTCAGATATCTGTTACCCTTATATATTGCCATAATGCAAATACAAGCAGTATTTATTTGTTGCAGTTACTGAACTGATTGTGTCCTTATGAAAATAAATGTTTATTTAAAAATGTACAGATAAGTGAACATACTGCGTACAGAAACTTTTTTTCTAGAAGATTTTAGCAACCAAGCTTATGAAAGATAAAAAGGCAAAGGATGTGCATGAGTTTGTTTTCCAGGGTCACTGGCAGAAAAATAGATTTGAGATTGTTTTTCGAGGGTTAAATATCTTTTAGTACTAATATTAAATGTCTGAAATTTATTTTCATACAGAAATTGGTTACATGTTCTATGTGTGTGCCTGGTTCTGAAATGCAATTTAAAAAAATTCCCTGAAAACAAAATATTGCAGTTAGATATTTTTAAAAATCATTTTAATGTAGGCTTAGTATCACTGTCATAGCATTTATGGCTTCCTTAGAAGGCATTACATAGTTAACAGTTTCATAAAGCGATTCTATCATGAAGACTTTTTGATGGATTTGTACATACTACAGCAAAAATTGCAGCAATAAAACAGATCTTACCCAAATGACAAGTTGAAACACATAATGTTATATATTTGTTTTAATGAATTTAGTACTCATGAAAAATGCCAGATTGACAGCCTTGAAGACTGAATACTCCTGTTCCACAGACCAAGTACAGAAAAAAACTTTGCAAGGTTCTCTTTGCCCAGAGAAGCAGTGGATGCCCCATCCCTGGAGGTGCTCAAGGCCAGGTTGGATGGGGCCCTGGGCAGCTGAGCTGGTGGGGGGCATCCCTGCCCACGGCACGGGGTGGGGCTGGGTGGGCTTTGAGGTCCCTTCCAGCCCAAGCCATTCTGTGATTCTATGATTAACCTTGATCTGTAGCTACTACCTTTGGGCACAAGTGCTCAGCTATATCCCAGTTCATTCCTTGGACTAAAACTGCTAACAAGAGAGCCAAATGTGGTAGTTTAGTGGAAAACAGGCAGAACTGATGACTAATATTGCGTGAGCAACTCACAAGCTTGAATAGCCACTGACTTGTGCAAGCTTCAAAGCAGTTTGATGTACATTTGAAGATTTCCATATTCCTTTGCCAAAGTCCCAAGAGGGCTTGTTGTCTGGCAGTAGTATTCCTCTTTGCCCTCTGACTAAATCTAAAGAGCTTTCATACTTTATTATCCCAGTGCTTTATCTGATTGCTTTTCAGATGCAAGTTGAGCAACTATTTGGAGGATCAGTCCTTTGAATATTTTCTTTTATTTGAAGGAATCAAAATAATTGCCCCTCAAGACCAAGTTTGAAGATTCATCCTGAGAAGGTTTTAACTTGAACTTTATCTCTTCTTTCCCCATAGTTCTTACTCTAACAGTGAGTGATCTGGAATAGGTTCCGCTGCACTTGGCAGATGAGATTAAACAAATCATGTAAGCTTGGGTACACTGGACTTTGGTTTTGCAGTAGCACATCTGCTTTCTTTTGAAGCTTACCTTGTTCCTGTGCCACAGCAACAGTGGAAATCGGAGGCAGCTATTTATGCTTTTACATTCAAAGTAATCAACCTTATTTACTTCTTTGCAAAATTTAAGTAAAATCAGTCCTGTTACTGTATTCCCCCATATTGAACAGAGACTACTAAGAATAATAAGGGTACCAGTGTAATACTTCTGTTGCTAAATATAATAAGGCCTTTTTAAGGACGACAGAGATGTGCCACTTTGTTATTCACACATCTGTTCCAAGTGAGAATGTTGATCTTACTTGAGAAATAATATTTCTGTAGTTTGCAGGTTTTGTTCTGTGTGTTTTTTAAAGCTTTGCCATTGGACATAGTTCAGTTATACTCTTCCCTAAAAAGAAAGGATGTTGTTTGAGCTACTGCTGGTTGTTTAATATGTAGACTTTAAGAAAATAGGAAAATTGTTCTTTTGGGGGATTTTGTACTTGCAGACTAGCAAAAGAGCTTAAGTACTGTATTAGTCATGGATTTCATTGGAGTGGTAAAAGTTCTTATGGGATGAGAAAATTTCCATTTCAGTTCACAGTAGTGCCTGATGCTTTTTTGTTGTTGTTAAGTTAGTGACTACTGATGCACTTTGAGCTGAAGACCTGATATAATACTGGTTTGCAGAAAGATCTGTTTTTTATTTCAAAAGTATTCTGTCTAATTCTAATTCTGGTGGTGTACTCTGTCATGCTGTCTGGATGACACAACTCTTACAGATGTGTTTGATACTTATCTAATAGCATCAATTGTTAGTCAGATCTCAGCTTAATATTTAGAAGCGATACATCTCATTTAGTACACGTAATAATTAGTATACATTAAAAAGCTGCAGTTTACTGGAGTTAAACTTTTCATTTTATAACTGTTTTTGTGGGAAAGTTACCTGCTCTTCATGAGTTTTATTCTGCTGTTGCTTTACTTAGGAGGGTAATAATATATATTTTAAGCAAATGAAATTAGATCTATTTGCAATTAACTCCAATCAGTTTTCCAACAGTAGCAGCCCAGCTTCAGAAACACTGTAATCTTAAAAAAATGTAACTTCTGAAAGCACTATTATGAACACTTTGTTAAAAAAAAGGTTAATTCTTCAAAGTAAGTAAAAAATTTAATAATTTTTGTAAATGATCATGTGGTAATTATTAAACTAATATGTAATTAGCATTTTCTAATGACAATCATAATCTTGACGAATGCTTTCATTCATTTTGTTCTGATCATTAAAGACTTTAAAAGCACTGATTTTTGTTAACTGAGTCCCTTGGCTATTCATCAGTGATGCAATTCAACCTAATACTCCAGTGGCCGGTAATCAGAGAGTTGTCTATTAACTGAAGCAAATTTTGTCATTGTCTTTATGAACATCACTTTTACTTCTTCTTTAACACAGCTGGTAGGTAGAACTGTAGGAGATCCAACTGATACATATTCATTTCTCTTCTAAAATGGTGAATTATACCAATTCGGGGATGTTTTAATTGATGAAAATTCAGCAAATAATTTGCCAATAGTATGTTCTCTGAGGTTGTTCAGATACAGTATTTTTTGAAACGCTGAACCAGAGGTAGATTATACTCATCTCAATAGTCATCTTTATTATTAACTTGTTAAAGGTTTGAATGTTGTTGTAGTTTTTTCTCTAGTAAAACATGCACTGCCTTTTCCTTAGAAGTACTGTACCTGTTCTGGTGAATTCCTGTGGACAGCCATGATCTATGACGTTATATACGAGCTTGATTCTATAAGTTGGTGCTTAATTTCCATCAGATGCTGAACATGGCATAGCTGAATGTTCTTTGCATAGACAGCTCATCCTTTGGTCAGTGATGGTACTTCAGTCCCATCACCTATCCATCAGCTTGGCCTAAGTCATTTCTCCTTGTGATTCCTTGTGTGTTTGAACTCTGTCATGGCCAACATATTCTTCTCAGCCTCAGATGCTGCCCTCACTTCCCAGTGTGCATCCTGACCCTCTGTGATTTCTCCTTTTTTGAGCACATTGTCCTGCAAAGGCCCAACTTCAAATACTTCCCTACAGTTGGAATGGGATTCTTTTATATTTACAGAAAGTGAAAGATAAAACAAGCATCCAAAAAGTATAGTGCTGTAATACATAGTCACCAAAATATTTCTGTCTTTGTTTACTATAGACTCTGAGATTGTGCAGAGCCAAAATGAGTTCAGAAATGAAGGACAGACGATCAGAACTGTGGATAAGAACAGCATGTTCTTCTGCTTTATTTAGCACTAAGCACGTTAATGGATGCTCAATAAGTGGTAATGATTTTGGAGACGTGATGATTGATGTTTCCTGGATCAGAATGGAGAGGTTTTGTTTAAGAACAGCCCAGCTGGCACAGTGAGCTTCTTTTGAAACTATTTGTGATCAAAATATGTCAGAGCCATATCTTTAAAATACAGTAAGAAAGACTTTTGTCAGTGGATTGCTTAATTCATGTTAACAGTAAACTATCAACTGTATCTTTGATTATTCATCCTTCCTGTCACACCATATTCCTATCAATGAGTTAGAGTGCTGCTCTTTTTTCTGCTTTCCAGATTGTGTTTCCTTTGTTGTAAACATACTGCTCTCAAAAAAAGACTCGGGAAGACATAAAAGGTACTGAAAAGGGAGAATTTCACATCTCTTTGCGCACAAAATTGTGCCACATATATGCTCTGGACAGCTAATATTTAGAGAGAAAAGTATCAACTGTTCTCTAAGTAAGTCATCTGTGTGTCTCAGTAATCCATTCTCCACAGCCAGAGCAGCCCTCAGCAGCACTGGGAGAACCCCAGACTCCAGGATCAGAAGGCAAACACCTCTCTTTGTGATTGCTCCTCTCAAAGAAAGAATGCGTTCACCTTTTGAATTGAGGAGACTGCTTCCGAGCTGAGTTGAGGAGGCTGCTGAGATACCTAGTGCAGGTACTTAGCAAAGCCAGTTAAAGCCAGCCTTGATGTTTGTCATATTTTCCTGGTTAAAGAAGTGAGAATTAAAAAAGAAAGTAGGCAAATTTAACTTTCTTTTCTCTCCCCCTTTCCTTGAGCCCACCTCCTACTCCTCCCTTTCTCTCTCCCCCCAGCGTTTTTTCACTCATAAGGAAAATAAATCAATTACAGTCTCCATTCTGACCTTTTAGTTTGTCATGTATGTTTTTCTTTGGGTTTTTAATGCTTTTTGGATACCCTCAAGAGGAAAGTAAAATTTCTTACAGAAAACCTCACATAGTTGATTGCACTTTTAAAAAAAGCAATTCATTTTGAATGTGATGTGAATACTTAGAAAGTGAAAATAAATAAATTTAATATAATTTTTCATAATTTGGAAACTTTTTATTTCTAAATTTCTATCAGAATAATTTTTGGAAGTTAAACATGAAAACATGCAATGTTAGTTGTGTTGTAAAAATCTGAATCTATCAGAAATACTGTAAATATCCAGAGTGGACTTTTCTTACTGTGTTGATGTGTAGCTACAGCAACCCTTGAACCAGGGTTATTGACAAAATAGATTGCATCAGCTCCAGAAGAGCTGTGTCTGAATGCATTTAGGCAGCTTTAATTCCTGAATTAATTATACAATACGCTATAATGCTACAAAGAAGAAGCCATTAAAGTCATCTCTGTCAAAGGGAATTTGTGCATCGAGGAGTAGATTATGGCATGTAGTTACAGCAGTGAGTCTGGCATGGTTGCAGTGAGTTGTAAAGGGAGACTGGCTGCCCCAAGAAGAGTTTCTCCTACAACCCTCTGGTTATGGTGAAGGCCACAGAATGTCGGTATTGCCAATCTCACTCGTTGCTGTCTTTTTTTTCTTTAAGTGGTAATTTCAGAGCTCTGTTACTTCCATTTAAATTCATTGAATTTTCTCCTTTTCTGCTCAAAATTGAAAAAAATAATCAGTCTTGCTTAACCATTTGACTCAAGCAACTTGGGACATGAAACCCTCAATATCTGAGCTAATAAAATGTTTCAAAAGATTGCAATGATTGGTAGCACCATAGTGTTATAAACCCTGTCAAGAAGAAGGACTGTCCTTGTCTGCCCCTGTCTCTGTCCCCTCTAAGTAACTGTATGTGAAGGCAGAGACAGAACTTTGCTTGCTCTCTACTCACCTCTGCTTCTTTAGCAATTCAGTTTAGGCTCTGATCTTTTAATGACTGCCCATTTTAACGACTGTTTGGAACCTGTTTACCCTTTCAAAATGCCTGTGCATCCATAAAGAAATTTGGTTCCTAATGGCAACCATAATATATATCATCATGTGTTGCTCGTTATGGGAGGCAGACATTTCAAAAAAAATTAGACTATTCCTCACAGAGGTATTCTGCTCTGTGAGGGACAGAGCCTCTTGTCAACAGCACGCAAAACAAGCGGCTGGGCCAAGGGCCTGAAGGCATTTACTGAGAAGAAATCAGGAAAGAATCCTCTTCCCTGTGGCCATAGAGAGCTTTTGATCTGTTTTTTATGATGCTGTGCTGCACTTTGTTGCTTTCTTTTGTTCTACTTCTGTCTCTCCTTTTCTTTCGCCTGCTGTTCCAATAGAGCATTCCTGTGAAAGGGGATTTCACAGTGCGTAGGTTTACATGACCTGTAAAAATTCCTTGCAAATATTGCTCCATCATTGCTTAGTAGAACTGCAGCACTTCTGCTGCCACAGTGCTCTTGACTGAAGACATTAGTAGTATATAGGCCCCTGGATAGTTCCATTGTGCTGGAGTAAATTTTACTTAATTTTTAATTTGAAATGAGAATAATCATGTTTGCATGTAGCACAAGCACTTTGGCAGCGTCAGCATCTCAGCCACTTTATGCTCTCTTTTTAATATATATATATATTATTATTATAGCAGTTGTCCAAACATGCAATCACGTTGTACAATCTGTCTGGAAATTCTAATTCTGATGAGAGCAGAGATGGGAAGAAGGAAGTGGCAAATTGAAGGTTTCAGTATTTTAAATTCAGTCTTCTGTGTGTTCCAAAGTCCTTCACTGTGATCACATTACTGGAAAGTGTAAGTGGTCTCAGAGATGCAGAACTTGAAACTGATATTAAGTCAATTTGGTATGTGGATACCACGGGCTTCCTTTTACATCACCCCAATGCTGACTGCCATTTTAACCCACCATGTCTTTGCATTAGCTCAGAGACGTTTAGCTGCTGTGGCACTACCAGGTGCCACTTGCATATTATAAAATATTGCTCTCTGACTAGTGCTTCTTAAAGTAGGGTATTTAATACATGCACTGAAAGTTACACGGAATTCAGCATTTGAGGAATTTCAAGCTTGTGGACAGGGACACAGAATGGAAAGCACTGACTGTTAAATAACATACAAATTAACTACCCACAACTTTAACTCAAGGAACAGATTAATATATCTGTCAGAAATGCCTATCCTCCTAAAAATATATTGTAATCTTAACATGGTTCTGTAGCCCAGTAAAGACTCAGTGATATCAGCATAAATGATTTTATCTAGTATTTTTCTTTTCGAGATAAATCCAAAGGTGTTAAGATCACATTGGTTTTACGGTCATATTTGATATATGATAATATCATCTATGTCTGCAGAATTTATGATATTAATATGAGGAGAATGGTGGGATTA
>JANHGO010003119.1:0-27973 GCA_024606505.1 Aquila spilogaster
TAAGAATGTTTTTCAGGAGTTTGGTGATAAATCTTCCTTTAGTTTTCATCAGTTACAATCACCAGAAAGAACTATAAGTCCTGCATCCAGATAAGTTTTGGAAAGGCTGAAAAGAACCAGCCATAAATTGGAGCCCTGTGGAACCCCACTGGTGACTGGCCACCAGCCTGATGTAACTCCATTTAGTATTACCTTTTAAGCCCAACCTGTCTGTCAGTTGTTCACTCTTTGCACTGTGTTTTTTTCTAGCTGGACATTTTGTCGAGAAGGACAATGTGGGAAAGCCTATTGAAAGCCTTGCTGAAATCCAGAAATATCACATCAACTGGATTCTCTGGATTCTTGGCAATTAGCAGAATAACCAATTAGGCTTAATGTGTAGAAAAACATTATTTTTTCACCAGAACTTCAGCCTGAGGCACATTACTTGAAGGGCTCTGGCTGCCAATACAAAATTTTCTAAAAATACTACAGTGGACAATCTTCAGACTCAACAAGCATTACATTCAAGGCATAACCATCTCAACTAAATCTCATTCCAGCAGGTACAGAAGAAATTATTTTGGAGGTAAAAATCAGCATTAGTTAGCATCAGCTTATGCACAGCTGTGTGCAACATTTGTTATTTTCAAACAGAATGAAATGTAAACCAGCAACACACATAGCTTTACTTGAAAAGGATAAATTTTATATAGCTGAAAGCAATTGTGCGCCCAAGTACTTTGTGACTGGAGGTGAAATAATTTAAACAAAAGAGAATGATGACTGTACTATTAAATCTTGTTTTACTAGATTCCTCCAGAAAAAACCTACAGACATCATCTAAAAAGAATACCAGAATAGTTTAAAAAGCAACAGAAATTGAAATGGAATACAGCTATAAGATTTGAATAATGAATGAAAGGAAAATTCACATTATTTACTGAAAATGAAAACGTGAAATTTGAAACTCTGAAATGAAAAGATACAGGACAAGGGAACGCATAACCAACAAAATAAAGGACAGTATAAGTTATTTAAAGGGTGTTTGGAACAAAAACCATTCTAACAATACATTGTTAGTTAGTAGGTAGAATTAGTAGAATTGTCAATCATCTTCATGCAGAAAAGCTAAAAATATTTAGTATACTCAGATCTGTATTTTTTTTTTAAATAGGCTACAGATGATACTGTTTAGAATGAAGAGTTTCATCCATTGAGAAGTAGGTCACACACTATCTGCTGAAGAAACAGCATTAACTCCAGATCACTTGCAGCCAAGAGCTGTAAAAAAAACTGGCTGAATAACACTTTGGATGCTTAGTATTATTTTTCATTACCTCCTGAACTCTACGGAAGCCCCAAAACACTAAGGAGTTTCCATCCCCAGTGCATATATACACAGTGTTTGAAACAGATAATGAATTCACTGCAATTCTGTCAGCTTGACACTAATCTACATTCAAAAAAAGGAATAGATAAATGTGGACTTTGATTTAGAGAAAATCAAAGAAAGAAAAGTATTCAAGTTGATATTGTGAAAAAATAGGTCCTGGACAAGAAAATAAGAATCTTTTTAATTGATTATGAGGTTGGTTCATAATGCTCAGGGAATTCATGTAACAGAGAATTC
The DNA here is from genome assembly GCA_024606505.1 of Aquila spilogaster. Taxonomy (NCBI): domain Eukaryota; kingdom Metazoa; phylum Chordata; class Aves; order Accipitriformes; family Accipitridae; genus Aquila; species Aquila spilogaster. The sequence goes on from JANHGO010003119.1 coordinate 1,613, forward strand.
AGTAGGGCATCATTCTGGGTATTCATTTTGATTAACAAAACAGACTACACAATGAACAAAAATGGATTAGCACTGGTTAGAGAAGTCTTCAGGATAAATTGTAAATGGGGAAGCATCAAGTGGCTTTCTTTCTAAGAATCTGCCCTGCTCTCTATTGCTTAACATTTTAATGAACAATCCTAAAGAAAATATAAAATAACCACTGATGAAGTTTATAGGTTATTTTACTGTTGAGAGAATGCTAAATAAAAATATCACTCTGCCAATATAAGGAAACACAAATCTTTTTGCGAGCTGAGTAACAACAACCTGTAAGTATTTTAAAATAGTCAGAAGTAAACTTACAAAATTTAGAATCAAATAATGAAGGCTGTATTCACAAGATGTGCGACATTTATAAGACTGAGAGTTTTAAAAGGTTTCTGTTTGCTGAACATGAACTTTAGGAGAATCTTATGGTCATGGACTAACACAATCCTTGGTCATAAAAAAGGGTATATTCAAATAAGAATTAGGTGGGTAACAATTCCTCTATGCTGGACCCTCTTGTATTAGAAGACTATACTATCTCCCCACGTTGTGGCATCCCTGCAATTATGCTGATAAATAGAAGAGGCTTTACGAGAGTGAGATTTATGAGACTGGAAAACATATCAAGAGCCTGAAGGAATTTTATCTGCTTATCATTTACTAAAACCATGTTAAGAGGCTAAGCTAATCAGTTAAATTATGGTCTACATGAGTAAACACAGAACAGCACAATGGCAATTAAAACTCCAACTCATGGCAGTAAAATGTGACAACATCCTATGCTCAAGATTGAATTTGGCATAGTCTAAAAATGAAGTTCACATTTCAAAATGTACATCCTGACATAAATTGGTTGATTTTCTGAAATACATTTTTAATTCAAAAAATAATTGATAGAAATCTTGTGATCTATAGAGGACAGTATTCCACTCTGACCACCATGAATCAGTGAATAATTTCCTAATAGAAGGGAAATTATTTTTCTTCTTTTATTCACAAGCAACTTACTTCGGCATGTTTTCCCATCTTGCCTCAGTACAAATCCATCATGGCACTGGCAAGTATATGAGTCATCACTATTAACACAAAGATGTTCACAGCCATGATTGACTGATTTGCAGATGTCCTTACCTAGGAATAATTTAGATTTTATTTACTACAGTTTAAAAATTGAGAACATTTCCAAAAATATAAAGACTGAAAGTATGAAGTTCCTAGTAAAATAAAGAATCTATCCTCCTTTTTGTCAGGTAAAATCACAAATAAGAAGACCTATTTCTAACACAACATGCTTCTTCAGTGACTACTGAGTGAGAAAATTACAGTAACATCAATAACTTACTTCTACATGTTTTCTCATCTTCCCTCAATACAAAACCCTCATAACACTGGCAAATGTATGAATTATCAGTGTTCACACAAACATGCTCACAGCCATGGTCAACAGAATTGCAAACATCTTTATCTGGAAAAAAATAAGAGTACCAGTATTTAAAATATGTCTACAAATGCCCAGATTATAAAGAAAATCTTCTATTAAAGATAAGTATACTTACTTCTACATGTCTTTCCATCTTCTCTTAGTGCAAATCCTTCATAACACTGGCAGATATATGACTCATCAGCATTAAGACAAACATGTTCACAGCCATGGTCAACTGAACTGCAAATGTCTTTATCTGAGAATAGTTGATATTTTTTGGTTAAAGCACATCTTCAATGTATATATTATGCAAGGAGAAGTAATAGCATTTATTAGGTTTACTGACATCATTCAAATAAATGGACAAAAATTTAGGCAGAAAAGCACTTCTAATTCTTGGTACCTGAAAAACTGTAGGTTTTCTTTTTTGTCTCCAGTCATATCAATTTGGCTAGTGAAGTATACTATTACTGTTCACTGAGTCTCTTACAAGCTTCTAGTGGGTATAACAATATTAATTCCACATTATGAGTAAGTTACAGAAGTGTTATTAGTTAAAAATTTCCACAAATTACATAATATAAATAAATGTCTACGAGAATACTTACTTCTGCATGTTTTCCCATCTTCTCTCAATAGGAAACCTTCATGACACTCGCAAGCGTAAGAATCACCTTTGTTAACACAAATATGCTCACAGCCATGGCTGACTGATTTGCAGATGTCCTGTCCTGGGAATTAGTCAGATATAGATACAGTTTGGAATGATAACATGTTCAGAAATGTAGAGATCAAAAGGATGTTTTCTAGTGAGAAGTGAAGAAGTGATAAACACCTTTCTCTCATTGCCTAATGCACATGCAAAAACGTTCTCTATATATTTGGGTTACTCACTTCTGCATGTTTTCCCATCATCTCTCAATATGAATCCTTCACGGCACTTGCAGATGTAAGAATTGTCAGTACTAACACAAACATGCTCACAGCCATGGTTGACTGATTTGCACACATTTTTACCTGAGAATAAATTAACAGATAAAGAATTGTGTTAGTGAAGGGCAAGATGTTCAGTCTTACAGCTTCCAGTTACTGAATATTCTTGTCCTTGCTGGTATTCTGGACTCAATTTTGCAAATCATTTACAGCACCTACTGTCAGTTTTTATTGTAACAAAGAGCTAAATCTTTGTTCTTCAATTTTTACAACTTTTCTATTAAGGAAGAGTGCACGGCTTTGGTTCCAGAGTTTGTATAACTTCATGCGTCCCCATCATGTAGGTTAATGCCCCGCAAGGATTTCCAAAAACATTTAAATTCCATATCCACATCTCAAGAAAACTTTCTGGTGAAAAACAGATCTTTCCATCACCGTAATTTTATCTTCAGTAATAAACCTGCCCAAACTTGAAACAGTCAAACTTTCTTTCCTTGGAGTTAAGTTCAGTTGATATTTGTCATCTTTCTGTACACTAAAATTACAAAAGCTCAGCATATGTAGTGTTTAAATGTAATGAGAAACAAATGGTATGATCCTGCTGTAGACTTTTGGAAAATTGTCAGCTCTAACTGGTTGAGCAAATGTTAAATGAGCTTTTCTGACATGTAATTTAGTTACAATTTGTATTTCAAAATAAAATAAAATTACACATTTATTAATATTGGATAAACTAAAATCTTTCTTACTTTCACTTTCTTTTCCACATCCTTTGTTTTCCCACAAGAGCTGCTGGATGGACACAAAATTTCACTTGCTTTTGCAATATCAAACTGTAACTACTTTTTGAGACAAGTAAAATTTATCTCTGATCACATGGACTAACAAAGTAGGGTGCTGATGTGATATATGTAATACAAAAATGATAAATGCAATACAAAACTGACAATACAGAGCTTTTTTTGTTTTGTCATGTCAGTGTCTGGATTACTTATTTTTTTTTTTATTCTTTTAAATGTCATTTAACAGAAGATGTTGATAGAAGGTTTGGATATGATTGGTGCTATTGTTATAAAATACTTCATGCCTGTGTTTTCCAAAGACTTGTCCACAGCTCTTCTCTGATAACTTAGCGTGCACTCTAATACCAGAGAATTTTTTTTTATACATCTGTCATTCATCATAACTACATAATGTAGCCAAATGTATAATGCAATTATGATATCTATTTTTCAATCAACCTTATCTCACACTGGGCAAAGGAATAAATATTCTATTAGTACTGAAGGCTTCTTTGTGCTGTGTAAGTCTTTTGAAATGTTACATATTTTTGCCTTGATTTGAGAAGAAAACTACAGTTGTCTGATATAAGGATTTAAGTTGGAATACAATTATTTTGGATCCACAGCAGACCAGTGTGTGTGTAGGCACAGTTACTTTTTATACACTCCAGACATTTAGGGAGTGATTCAGATGCCTAAAAGTATGCACTCAGTGCCACTTCAGATGCCTTCGAGCATCCAAGACAGCAACATACTGCTGGCAAACATGACACTAAAGGGAAAACTGTGAGCTTGTGGAATCCTAGAACATGTAAAACGTAACTGGAAAGCAATATTTAAGCAATCAAATCTTACCCTACAGACTTATTTTCTTTATGTGTAATAAAAATCTAATATTGACTTGCTGAGTAACTTACGTTTACATGTTTTCCCATCATTCCGAAGCCTGTATCCTTCAAAACACTGACAAGTGTAAGATTTGTCACCATTTACACACAAATGTTCACAGCCATGATCACTCAGAGCACAGTAGTCAACTCCTGCAGGAGCAATTGAAGTTATTGAAACAATTTACAATTAAACCATCATCTCTAATATTTGCATGGCATATTACAATCCTGCCCCTTATCTGATAATATGTATACATATACCTTCAATAAAATGTAAGAGGGCCCTGTGGTATACTTTGCATTAATTGCTGTAAGTGGAGTTGAGAATGCTTAGCACAGCTCAACAGAATCCAGGTCTCAGTATTCACAGACTGAATTACAAAAACCTGACACTTTTAACAATGTTTTTATAACAGACAGTGGCAATGACAGAATAGCTACCTTGTGAATCTTCTTCAAAGATGGTCTCTAAATGATTTGATGTAAACATGGCAGGCAGAAAATCCCTCTGGGACCTCAGAGATCTTTGGCTTAGGCTAATCAAGCTCTTGCAAAGAATTGCAAATAACAAGACCTGTTGAATATGGTCCATTTTTTCTTTTCAAATTTCCTAAGGGTTTCTTCTTTGAAGTACCAAGACATAATACTCCCATGACTCTGCAGGCAGCACTGACTACTTTTTATAGGCTACAAACACAGCATCACTCATTTTTTTTGTATTTAGTTGTCAGAGAAGAAATCTGTTTGCCATTCAGGTGTTCTCCCAGCTGTCTTAAGATACCTGTGCCACTGTATATGACACCAGTGTTGTGACTTCCAGGTGGTTTCCTCTTAGGAGTGGCAAATGTTAAATGCTAATCCCTTCCACTCAACTGCTCGTTCAGGATATCACAAAGTGCCAAAAAAACTTTTCATGATAGTCTAAAAAAAACATAAAGTTTCAGCAACTCATCTGGAGATGAGATATCCTATAGCTAAAGAAATATGAGGAGGGGATACACTGGCAAGAAGACCCATTCAAAAGGTCTCCATTTTATTGCATGGAGGGATTCTAGAAGCCACAGCATGGTTTTAATGCTGCTGATGGGTCTCCAACTACAGCCTGGAGGAAAATGACTGAATGGGAAAAAAAACAAAACAAACAACCCACACCTATTTTTACTACAAAGAAAAAAAAAATTTTCCATTCACAAGTTGACAAAACTCTTAAACATACAGTTTGTCTTCTTCTAATTTTTCAGTGGCTCTTTTAGATAATATTCAAATTATTTCTAGTAGCCTCCAATCCCCTTATATGTACATTACAATATGTGCACTGCTATCTGCCCCTTTTTAGAATGTCGCAGTGACAAAAGCAAAATCTGCCAAGAGATTAGGTGGGACTAAAAAGGGTAATACAGAGGCAAAGACAAAGGTAAAGGCAAAGGCAAATTGCCTTTGCTGATCTGCCTTACTTTTCCTGAAACCATTATGGTGTCAACTTGATTTCTGTTAAAACTGTGTTGCCCAAGTGCAAGTAAAAGAGCAAACTCTGCAGCTGCTCCAAAGCTCAACAAACTTGAAAAATAACATACCTCCACAATCTATAGAAAAAGTGGCCAAAACTCTCTCATCAAAGAGAATTGGTCCAGGAAAAATGAACAGGCAACATACATTTACATTCCTCTTTTCCTGGCCCTTTCTATATATTATTTTTTCCAGTGACAGAGGTAATTTGTGAAACCACAATGATTCTCAATGATCATTTAATTTATAAAGGGTGAAGAGCTGTCAGGATAACTTTTATTCACTTATTAAGGGCTCAGATGCAAAGTGTAAAGCTGTATGGGATTCACATTTCTCCCGCCTCAGACTAGATAATGCATTTTGCCTGGGGGATGCTGCCATCAAGATGGCAGTCTGATACATCTGCCATGTGACTGAAAAACAGTCCTCAGCACCTGGGGATGAACAGATCTCCCAAAGCTTTTCTGAAAACACTAGGATTTACAGCCATATTGACAAGTGTCCTTTCTTAAGTCTTTTTTCTCTCTGTGCTTGTTTTCAAAACATTATTAGGGTATTTTTGAAATGTAGCCTGTGAGAATAAATTGAAACACAGAATCACAGAATGGTTTGGGTTGGAAGGGACTCAAAATACCATTTAGTTCCAAATCCCCCTTCCAAATAGGCAGGGTTGCTCAAGGCTCCAACCAACCTGGCCTTGAACACATCTAGGGATAGGGCGTCCAAAGCTTCTCTGGGCAACCTGTTCCAGCATCTCACCACCCTCACAGTAAAGAATTTCTTCCTTATATTCAATCTAAACCTATACTCTTTCAGTTTAAAATCATTACCCCTTGTTTTGTCACTACACTCCATGAGAGTCCCTCTCTAGCATTCTGTAGGCCCCCTTTAGGTACTGGAAGGCCACTATAATATTAATCTCCCCAAAACCTTCTCTTCTCTAGTCTAAACAACACCATCTCTCTCAGTCTGTCTTAATAGAAGAGGTCCTCCAGCCCTCTGGTCATCCTCATGACCCTCCTCTGGACCTGCTTTGGCCCATGTCTCTCTCATGCTGAGGGCCCCAGAGCTGAGCGCAGTACTCCAATAGGGTCTTGCAAGAGTGAAGCAGAGAACATCTCATATTGAGTTTTTCATCCACCTGTACCTCTAGGTCCTTCTCCTCAGAGCTGCTCTCTATCCAATCATGGCCCAGACTACATTCATGTTTGGGATTGTCCTGATGCAGGTTCAGGGCCTTGCACTTGACCTCGCTGAACTTCAGAAGGTTCGCACAGGCCCACTTCTGCAGCCTGTCCATGTCCCTCTGGATGGCATCCCTTCCCTCACCCTGCAGGTGTGTTCTCTTCCCTGTGTGAAAACAGAAACCTTTCCCATATAGGCTGAGATCAAGCATGTTCTCAGATGACTTACGTGTGCAGGTTTTTAGGTCCTCATTGATGACAAATCCTTCAGAGCACTGACAGACGTAGGAGTCATCAGTATTTAGGCACAGTTGCTCACAATCGTGATTGCTTTCTGCACAGTGGTCCACTCCTATTATTTGTGTTAATAATTGAAGAAAGCACATTTTTTTTAGATACATACACTACAAAACTGTAGTTCATGCATAATGGCCTTGGAGAGCAAGGGAAAAAGATCAGTACACTATTTTTATTTATGCAGTATCCCCATCTTTTGAATAAACTAAGTTAATTAACAACACCTAAGTGAAATGAATACAGCAACTCCACACAGCAAGCAACAAGCTTGGTAAAGCACAGATTTCCCTTGCCAACCTAATTCAAAGTGGAATTAACGGAGAGTCTTGAGGCCCTGCCTGGTATTACCCATAGGATCACGCTTTCCTCCTTTAAAAGGCAAGACTCTCTTTCATTCACCATAAAACTATCTCAGAGAGAAAGAATGGGAGTGTATTAACATGTAACATTCATTTGTTTTTCCTATTTTTATTCTGATTCTAACTAAGATAAAATAGAGTATTTTTTGAATCTTATATAAAACCAGTTCATAGAACAGACAGCAAAGCTGTAGGCTGAGATACGTGCACTTGCAAATGTACCATGTAATCTGCTGACTCTGTAAGTACAGAAAAAGCACATTTTAGGAAAAAAAACTTTATACCAAACTTTCTCATAATATTTTATTCCTGACTTATTAATGACTATTTTTAGTTGTATAGGCTCAAATCACTTTAGCTTAACTTGATCAAATGTAGTGGAGTTCCTTCAGGCATGAACAGTCTCACATGCTTCTATTTGCAAATCATTTACAGATGTGACCAGACACGTCTGTAGCTGTCTACGTAAAAAACAAAAACAACAAAAAAGCAACAAACCTACACTTAATGTAAATTTATTTAGTTTTAAATATTGACATCTATTTGTTTATTTAACTAGGCAATGAGTTTGCAGGACTCCAAGGAGTCAGTCCAGATTTCCCATTATACATAAATAAAGATAATGTTGGCTTAAAGAAGTAAAGCTGAGGTGTAAGTTTTTATTAGTTAAAGCAAGTTCCAGCTGGAACAGTCTCCTTATTCCAAGGACTTACATCATCATGAAGAGGCTTGTGTAACTTTTTGGATCTCACAAAAAACGTGGAAAAGAAAGAGTAGTTTGGCACCATCTTTTACAATACAAACACCTACATTAATGGGAATTTTAACATTTAAATACTTTGATTTCTTATGCAGAATCTTTTAACACATGCTTGCAAGGAGTGGGGTACTCACAAAGTTGCCAATTTCCAGGTTTTAGAAAACAGTATAACTGTAAATTTGTTCATCACGTGTACTTCATTACAGTTTTAATTTCTTCTCTTTTTTTCAATAATTGTAAGAAGGAAGATAAGGGGAAGGAAAGGTCTATATTAAAAAAAAAAAACAACCAGACAACTAGTGCCTTGTGATCTATTTATTTTTAGATATTTGACTCGTGATATCTTAAAAACATAATCGTTAAAATGTTTTGAGCTCTTGCAACACATCCAAGTTGCCTTAACTATAGCCTTATCACAAATAGTTCATTTAAAAAATATTACTCCCTGGCCTATAAACTATTTTTAATTTAATTGACAGTGTTCCTTTGGCAATATATGTCAATAGTACATTAGGCAAAAATGCTACCGATATTTTAGGTGATATGCAAAATAGTTCTCTGAAAAAAAGAGAAGTATTTTCTGCAAACTAGATGACAGCAAGTGGGCAATGGTGTTGATGTCTTCTGGTGCAGCGCTGGTCCTTCAGTAACATTCTTATTAGCAGAGGACTTTTTATCAAACAGATTGATAGTGTAAAAGTATGGAAGGAGGAAGTTTCTATGCAGCTCTATGTATTACATCTCTAACATATGTTAGTTTTATGTGTGCTGCAGTTTAAATAGCACATAGCAGTGACACAGAGATTTAGATCTGCCTTTGGCTCTCTGGCTGAACAACTTTTCCCATTTATTAAGACTGGAGAAGATGACACCTTAGTTCCGTGTTGAATCTGGGATCTTACAGCATTACTTCACTAGAGCTCACTCGTGGCTGAACTTACAGAAACGTAGGTTTGAATAACTCAGAAAGATCTCAGGACTCAGGAGCATTTTCTCTTTCTATTCACACCTCACCCCACTACAGTAACCAGTTGCTGCAGTTCACAATACACCCATTTCTGCATGTAGTGCCATCATATCGTAGGGCATATCCAAGATGACATTTGTACACAAATGACTCTTTCAAATTAACACATACGTGTTCATAGTCGTGCTGACCGAATCCGCAGATATTTACTTAAAGAGAGAGAAAAACACTCAAGAATTCAAACAAGACAGGAAGGTTTCTGAAGTAAAACAGCTTAGAAAAACTCACTTTCCTTAAATGGTGCCAGATTCTATGATCTGCATAACTTTTAAAGCTGTGTACATCTGATAGTGACTTGAGGATCTAAGAGCTGTCTGCAAATACTTCACTAGGCAGGACTGAGCTTAGACTTTACACTCCTGCTCCTGCAGTCATCAGAATTGATGCCCTTTGGTGAAGGAGGAATGCCTGGTCATCAATAATGTTTTTTTCCTGATTTTATGAAGAGGGCTTAAGATTTACAGCCAAATCAAAAAAATCCAAAAGTTAAGGAAAAGTACTCCAGTTTGTCCTTAATTCTCAATTAAATACTTGGCAATAAGTATTCTAGACAATACAGTCCTTTTGCTCCTATACTCACCAAGGCAAATCCATTCTATAAAAACCTGAATGTATTAAAATACCATATAAATATTAAAAGCAAGAGTAGCGTGGATTGCTGTACAAAAAGCACTGTATAGACAATGACGCTTCTTAGAAAGCATCTCTAAGTCTGAAAGAAAACATAGTTTCAAAAATATATACAAGTTATAAGAGTCTAGAGATATAATTATGTTGCTGTAATCAAGCTTCCTATTTATAGAATATCAGTACTGCAATCCCCCCCTCAGGACTGAGTCACCAGATCAAGGTAGTTCTTTATTGACAGCATTACACTGAAAACCTGTTGTGACTCTGAGTCCCCAATCAGGAAGAGCTGTGACACAAAAAGTCTTTGTGAAGTAAATAATAACTGGTTTAGAATCCTAACATTGCTGAGGCTGTTTATACAGATAGAAGGAAACTGTATGGGGTTTCATGTTTGATTTTAAGTTGCTTTCCATAACTACATCAAAATCTATTACTTTCTCAAAGCTAATGAGGTACATCTGTCCTTGGCTAAAACAACTCAGCAAAGCAAGGTGAAATTAAAAATAAAACCAAAAACTAAATAAAACTTATGTTTATTTGTAAGTAGTTTGTCTTGTAGTTTATGTCACTACAAGACAAGGTCACAAAGTTTCAAAAAGAGTAATAAACTTCTTGGTCTTGAGCTGCTGTGGTTCCTTTAGTACTCCTCAGGTTTTACTGAATCTCTCCAAAAAATGTTTAATACACAACCTACTCTACAAAACAGAAAACTGGGTATTTTTCCAACATGAACGACTCAGGTAAAATTCAAGTTTATAAAGACAGATTTGCTCCAACCTTTATTATAGAGAAAACTTTCACCCTTTCAGAAAGGAGAGCATTTACAGAAGGTTTAAGAAGTGAAAGCAGATGAACTTCACTACATCCAAAAGATTACTCACTTTTGCATGTTTTCTTATCTGGATTAAGTCTAAACCCTTCTTGGCATCGACAAAAATAGGAATCATCTGTATTAACACATTCTTGTTCACAACCATGGTCCTGAAGAGAGCAGTAGTCTGGTCCTAAATAGGAATAACTTAGGTCAGTGATGAATGTAATTCCCCAGAATAAGGCTAGGTAAAAACCATTTACCTCATTTTCTTTTCTTTATTTTTTTTTTCCCCCATATGCACCATTTGTAACTTTTAACATATTGTTTCAAATTATGAAAATAAAATGTTCATCTTTCAAAACATCTGCTGTACTTAGGTATACCAGACGTATACTTAAATGAATTCTTGGAAATCACATGTACTACATGCAGTACAGAAGTTAGAAAATTAAATATTTCTTAATGTTTTGTGGCTCAGTCCTATGCATTGTCTCATCAAAACTGCCTTTTTATTTTACTCAGAGGAACTTTGATATGATCTGCAATATACTTTCAAATTATTATCCCCACAGATAATCAGCTTCCTGAAGAAGGAACTGCTCTTTTCTTGTATGTAGGGTGATCTAATGCAAGTGAGCCTTTATACGTGATGAAAGCATTCACCAATAAAAAACCAAGCAGTAGTAGTGGCAGAAGTCCTCATAACTCAGTTAACTCAGTAGGGAGGAATTACCTCTGCCTTCCTCACCAACAATCTGAGTTTACCACTCTCTTTCTTTCTACTACACGTAGAGTATTCTGCCAGTGTTGGCAGGATTTCCCTGATGAGCTGTGTTCCTTTTATTTCATTCTGAAAAAATTGGAGTAAATCTCAGAGAAAAAATTGTAAGACACGCATGACTGTGTGATAACATTTACATTTTCAAACTTTCCTTTGCAGCCATGAGCACTGAAGCTTACTTTCAATTTTTGAAAGAAAAACCTTGATTCTAAGAAAATCACAAGGTCTTGGGAGCTGGAGTCATTGGCATAGGGCTGTTTACTGATACTGTGATCTGGTCTACCATGGGTGTGAGTCTTGGCTAGTTGGCGATAATCTCCGAGATTGAGAATTTAAGTCACGTATGCAGAAACATATGCTGAAAAGTTTTAAATTTACAAACATTTTAAATCCAGTGATCTGAATTCTGTTCGTTCATGTTGTTTATGCAAACTCAAAGATAGTGTGACTCATAGCATATGGGAACTAGAACATATTTTTGCTCTGAAGAGCTCTCATGCTGCCATGACTTTTGCAGTTTTAGGAGTTACCCAGTTATTTTCTTCATGGTTTATTTAATTAGCAAAGCTCAGAACACATCAAGTGGAAGGAAAAGTGGCTTACTAAATGTAAGTTTTATTTATGCTTAGATTCAAGATACACATTTTAAATGAGAATGATTACACATATTTGCACATTCTTCTCTGACTACTGCTTCTGAATCAATCTCTATGGCTTACTATGTCCAGCCACTTTGACTCTTCGTTAGTTGCACCTGATGGAATTTTCTCCCTTAATTTTAAACTAATTTAAAGTATCTATAACAAAAGAGAAGGCAGCTAATATTGCAACTGAATTCTGAGATGCAAAGTTGTAAGAAGCCTTGTCCGTAGCCTCCACCCCTTGATTTGGGAGCTGTATTTAATGTTAGGCTCTTGCTCGTTCTTGCCTGAGCTGTGTTATTAGCATGCCCATGCATGCAAGGGTCTTGCATAGCTTATCCTGACCTACAGACTACCTGACTTGATTTCCTGGATTGGCCTTGGACATCTCTTTACACTGTGGACTTGTCTGATGGTCAGTGAACTGTTGACAGAGCCTGAGTACTGTCATAAGATCTGTTCAGATCTTATTTCGGCACTGTGGGACTTGAAGGACCTGTCAGAGAGATTACTGACTCTGCTTGTCTTATAGTCATCCTTGGATCTCAATTTGCATTCCCTTGTGTAGCAGTGCACTTTTAACAAAAGATCTCTCCATTCCATATAGACTCAACATAAAACCGTAGATGTGCTCAGATTGTTTCTAGTCAAGAACAGAGGGGAAACGACATTAGGAATGTGGTGGTGGATTCTTTTAGCCCATCTGACCAAAAGGACACAGGAGATCAGTTTTTCTAAAAATAGCTAGCAGAAGGCTCCAATTTACATGCTTTTGTTCAGGTTGGAAATTTCAACCATCCGAACACCTATGGGGAAGGTAAGATGGCACTATACAGACAACTCAGAACGTTCCTGTACCATCATGGGGACAATTCCCTAAAGCCAATTCTGGATGGCTAACGTTCTACTTGACTTAGTTCTACGACCTTGAGATGACTAAGCTCACAATCCAGAATGACGGGAGAAGAAACAACAGAATTTGGACTCTGAATTTTACAAGCTCATATTTCAGCTTATTCAGGGAATTGCTAAGAAGAATCCTCTGGGAAAGAGCCATGAAAAGAAAGACAGCTCAGAAGAGCCAAATGATTTTTAAAGAAAACGTACTAAGAACTCAAACGATCCTTTTATGCTGGAAAATCTGCTTAGCTAATTAAGGAACTTCTCAATAAACTAGAACACAAAAAGGGAGAATAGCAGAGGGAGAAAGAAGGAAAAAAAACGAAAGCCTGTCTGGATCTATCACTGCTGAGGTACACTACGGGTAGTAAGAAGGGAGTCTACAAATATGCTAGCAGCAATAAGAAAGTCAGAGAAAACATGGTTCTGTTGGTGGCTAGGGGAACAACCTGATAAGCAATACAGAAAGGAAAAAAAAAAACAACAAACCTCTTTAATTCTTGGTTCTCACAGGCAAAGCCTACTCCCAGGCTTTCATGTATACCAGCACAGTTTGGGAAAGAAAGGGGCAAGTCACACAGTTTAAAGTCTACTTAGAGAAGGTGGATCCATTGCTGGGGAGTGGTGGAAAAGACAGCTGATGTGATTACGAGGTCACTGTCTATCATGGATGAAAATTCAGAGACTAAGAGAGGTCCCTGATACATGAAAAAAGCTGCCATTACATCCATCTTTAAAAAATGCAAGAAGACATAGGGAACTGTAGACCAATTAGCACGATTTCATTCCCGTGATCATGGTGCACATCCTCTCAGAACCAATTTCCAAGTACATGAAGGACAAGAAGAAAAACAGGAATAGTCAGCATGCACTTACTGAGGACAAATCATGCCTGACCAACCCAACTGCCTTCAATCGTGAAACTACTGGCTCTGTGGACAAAGGGAGATCAATGCGTGTAACATCCCCTGACTCTACTAAAGCTCTTGATGCTGTCTCCCACAGCACCCTCATTTGGAAGCTGAGGAAGTATAAGCCAGAAGAAAAGACTGTTAGAGTGAAAATTTTCCAAGCCACCAGCCTGAAAGGGTAGTGATGCATGGCTTCATGTTTGGCTGGTTGCTGATATTGACCAGAGTATCACAATGGGATAGTACTGGGGGGCACCCTGCTAAAAATCTTAATTAGTGACAGATAGGTGATGGCACAAGGTGTACCCTCTTCAAATCTGTGTAAGACACTAAATTAGGGACAGTGACCGTAACAAGCAGCAGTACAGAGGAACCTTGATAAACTCTACAATTGGACCAACAGAAGTCTTATGAAGTTTATTAAGAATTGCAAAGTCCTGCACCTGAGGTGGAAACACCCCCTAGCTCGCACAGACTGAAACAAAACCTCTGTTGGATAACATCGTGGACCAGCTGCTCCCTAAGGGAAAGGGAGCCAAGGGCAACAAAAGAGCAGGGCAGGGGTCTTGCCAACCACACAGTACCCTGAAGTACCTGAATGAGTTGAGCAGGGCAGGACTGTAAATGATAGCCAAGCTTTATCAAGGAGTCCACATCATATGACAAGTTCATGGTGATGAGGCAGGTCTAAGGTCAAGCCAGGAAGCCAATCCATATGTCAGGATCAGACGAGAGTACCACTGGTGAGGGAGCCAGGGTCTGACACAGCCCAGAGATCACTAGTCAGATCTGCAGTGGCAGAGCAAGGCCATTGTCAAGCTGGGAAGTCAACCTGTAGGTCAGGATCTGGATCAATGAGTTCTACTGCCAGGCTCAGGCCTATGCACTTCTGGAGACCAGCATGTCGAAGCATCATTGGGGAAGGAACTGAAAGCTCCAAGAGAAGCTGAAATGAGGTTTCTAGGATATAGTGAGGAGAAGGCCCTGAGGAGGGCGGGCAGGGCCATGAAGGCCTGCCATCAGGTGCCATCAGGACCATGACACTAGCTGAGTAGCAACCGTGATGGAAAGTGCCTTGAGAATTCAAGCCAACAATGTAATCTCACTGCAAACAAAGCAAAGCTCACGTTGGAACACACAGGTGAAGCACAGCAAGCAGAGATTACTACCTCTCCTCCAACTCAGCACTGGTGAGGTTGCATTGATGTACATTGTCCAGTATTGGAACAGTACCTTCCCACTCAGATAAAGGCAATAAACTCAAGAGGGCTCAACAAAAGCCTACTAAAGTTGTCTAGGGCATTGTGCACGACTTGTTCAGAGTGTTTGAGGATTGTTGTCTTACCTAGCCTAGTGAAGAGGAAGACTATGTCGTTACAAATGTAGTGGAACTAAACCCTTCTTGATAGTGTCAGATGACAAAACAAGGATCAATGGTCAAAACCTGTGGCTTGGGTGATTCAGGTTTGGCATGAGGAAAATGTTTTTCACTGGAAAGACAGTCCAGCAGTGGAAGTGGTTGCACAGACAGGCTGTAGATTTTCCATTGGAGCTTTCTGAGATTCAATTAGACAAAGCCACAATTGACCTGATTTATGGTTTGTGGCAGCTCCACTTTAAGGAGAAGGCTGAAGTGGACAACTTCCAGAGATCCTGTCCAACCAACATTTTGAAAGCTTTAATGCTTGTAACATAAAAACAGCAGCACAAGATCAGACTGAAAACCTATAGCCCAATGTCCTGTCTCCACCAATAGGCAATAATTAAAGAAGAGGACAGAGATAAGACAGGCCTGAAACGCTACTTTTGCAGAACATTCTTTCAGTTTCCAGAGTCTATGGCTCATCAAGTTAAACAGGTTAAAATAATTCATAGGATTAGATGATAAGCTACAAACAATTCAAGGCATATAAAATATCATATGAAAGATGCAGTTTGAAGGACTTTAATCAGTTCAAATTGGGAGAGAAAACACTGATTAAAATTTCCATTCTTAAATTGAAGGAATTCACAAGAATTTTTGCTTGAGTAGTGGAATGCACTTACACTATACTAAATTTCCAAAACATATGGATGTGGAAGTATGAGAGAATTCAGCCAGCTCTTAGCTGACAGATACTTGACAAATGGGCTGCTTCATACGAGCTACAAGCAACATGAACTGGTTTCAAGTGTAATCTGTCCCTTGGGGATGAAGGAAATTCAGCTCTCTGAACTCCGCTGATCTATAAATCAGGTGTCTGGTCTGGCAAAACATCTAGCTCCCTACACAGTCAAGGAAAATACAGACAGAGGTATGACACCTTCTGGAAGTACATGTCTCTTTCAGGATCATGAGGTCAGATGTACAGTTTGAATTACACATTTTCTTTCTAAATATTAAGTGAAATAGATATCAAGCGTAATGCCCAGAGCAGTCTAAAGGTTAACTCAGTCTCTTAAGATAAAGACTGAAATGCCCCCTGTAAAAATGGAGAAATACAGTGCTATATTTAGGATTTTTTTTGAGAAAAAATGGTTATTCTCATTATTAGATAACATGGGCTAAATTTATCACTAGTGTCAGCAATTCCACTCACCTAAAAACTAATGGCGTTTGTCTGCTTACAAAAGCAACAGTAAGGTATAGTTATCACAGTCTGTCTTTACAAGAAAAAAGTCAACCAGGAGTGTACATCAAGGCTTTCTCTTCCTATTTCCTGAAGTTCATTATGACATTAAAGTCCATGGAGGTTTTAGCTTGTTTACCCAATTAAGGGAAACCTTGGCAAGAGTATTTTCTGGTCTGTAAGTTCTCTTCCACTTAATATCTCCTCCAACTCTGGCAACTTTTGAACTTGTTAGGCCAGTGTCTTATTTGAGAAACAAGCAAACCTCTGAAGTTACTATAACCTTGTAGAAACACGGAAGCTATGTAGAGGCTACTCATTTTCCCAGAGATACCTTTGGCATAAGGTATCAAAGAACACACTGTGGAAGAAAATCCATAGGAAAATAGGCTGCAGTGTCTCTTCTGATGTGGAACTCTGTTTAATTTTAGCAACCAAGATGATTACAAATCATCTTGTACAACCTTGTTCACCTAGGTAGGGAGATGATATTCTAAATGAAAAATCTGGATAATCAAAGAGACTATGCAAGACAAAGCTTTTGGCTCATACTATTGGAATAGGAGCCTGTTCATAGGAGGGGGCTTTCCACCTACTCCCTTCCCATAGAAACAAACTACTGTTCAAAACAACTTTAATTACTTTTATGACGTTTGGCTTCAAGGGCACTCCATCATTTTCTATACCTGACATATTATTCAGTGTTCCCAGGAACAGTGAGAACTGGAAAGAAGGAGTACGTACTGTTCATAATTAAACCTTATCACAACTTACTTCTGCAAGTTCTTTTGTCTGGATTTAAAATGAACCCTGGGTGGCATCTACAGTAATATGAGTCCTCTGTGTTAACACATTCATGTTGGCAACCTTGATTATCCACAGCACAGTAGTCTACAACTGAAAAAGAACAAGAACAACATGTATAATTAGAAATACAAAATTAGAACTATTACACATAGAGATTATATACTAGTTACAAACAGTAGCTACAAGAGAAGGAAAAGCTGACATAATTTTTGTCCTGAAGAGCCTTTCTGCAAAAAACAGTGCACTTCAAATTAAATTTCATATAAGTCCCAAATTATTCGTCTTACTTTCTGAACATTTATCAACTCCGTCAGGAACCTTCTCACTGTGTTTTCTCAAATCTGGAAACCAAGCCTTATTCATTAACTCTGTCCAGATCTTCATACTGTAGACCAGGGAGTAGCAGAATTTATTTTATTTAGTTTTGTCTTCTGCCTCTCCAGATCCAGCCCTGGAATTGCTCTGGTTTTCTTTAATTACTTCCTAGCTGTATTAGTTATCAAGACCTGTCCCAGCAGCCTGAATATATAAGACACCGACAGCAATACCTTCTACCTTGCTCCAGAATCATTCTGTAAATCAGGTGCAACTATGAAGCCTGAGAGCTTCAGCTGATTTTCACTGCTATTTTGCTTATATAATGCCTTTTGTGGGAAAGAAATAAAACATTGTTAGTCTAGTCACATATTTTGTAAGTCTGGTCTTCTATTACACAAGTCCATATTAGCAAGATAGATTGCCAAAAGGTTACTAATGTAATAATTCAGTTTACTCAGACACTCTCATTTGAAAGAGCTAAGAAAATAAAATTAATTCTGCTCTTTTATTTCTTTACAGGTTAAACTGTTTCTTTACACAGAAAGCCGTAGAAGAAATCTAAGACAAGTCACAAAGCAGGTGTCCTGCCCCCCAAAAGCTGCCAGGCCCACATTAGGCAAGTTTACTTGATTCCTTCCACAGAAGACAGTAATGTATCCAACTTCACCCAGATGTTTAATGAGACAGTTTCCCCATCTTTGCCAAGTGAGTAATATTTTTTATTACTCTATACTCTATACTGCTGACCCTCCCAAACTGCTTTCAAGAGTGAGTAGTTTGTTTTAATTAAATCATTTTTTTTCTCTGTAATAGTTCTCCCTTTGCAAACAATGCACGCTCAGGTGTGCTAAGATACTTTGTCAAGGTCATCTAGACAGGAAAGTAAATAACCTAGTTAGTTACCTTGAAAGAGCTTCTTTTAAGCCTTTAGAATAGTTGTGCTGAATCAAGCCAAATTAGATTACTTACTGGCTAACATGTGGAAATGTTTTCCTGGCAAGTACCTTCCTGTTTCCACACTGAATGGCTTCATATAAAAATGAATTTGCTGAATATCTATTTCAAGGATCTAATGTGTCATATAATTAGTTAGCTTTCCTCTTAAATTAATTCTAACTAAATGCACATTTTCAAGTGTTTTAGAAGACACATTAGCAAATAAATAAACCAAAGAATATACATATCTTTTCTATACATCATCATCTCTAAGAAATAGCCCATATAAATCACCTCCTCCTTTGCATTTAAACTTTAGTGAACATGCAGTTCTACCACAATACCTGTAACTGCCCAACTAATGATTATGAAGTAGAGAGACAACTAAATAGGTCAATAGGTCTTAGAATCCTTTTTGAGCAACATTTGAGCAACTATCACCTCAAGCACTTTCAGATGACAATCTCTGTCAGGGACGGATTGTGCCTCATTAGGTCTGTACAGTTGATAATGTACTGCAGGTACAAAAGGTGTGGAAAAAAAAAAAAAAACACAACTTGAAATAAATAATTCATACAAAGTACTGATTTTTCCAAGCTTGCTTTGGTCCACATATATTCATTCTGGGAACCTCTTATTTGCAAAAGTAGATTTGTTGGCCTCTAACAATAATGAGCACAACAATTTCAGTAAAGCCTTTCTACAGACACAGTTAGAAAGTCACAATATTCTCCTCACAGTTGCTTTTGAAGATATGTATTTATTTTTCCACTCCCTCCCCAAGCCCTTACTCCATGCAGGCTTAGCCTTGCAGACTGGCATTAGTAATCTGCCTACAATTAAATTTCACTTTCAGCTTCACATTTCACTTTGGTGGGACTTGCTTAGAAGTGAAACTTGTCAACAGCCTGTCAATCAGCAATTAAGTTGCCAGTGGACTTATATTTTCCTGAAAAAATTGGGAAGAATTATAAATTTACATTTCGTATACTGAAGCACTGTAATCCTACTGTAAATATACAAAATCCATATAAGACCAAAGCAGAATGATATTTTCCTCATTTTTGTTAAGTTTTATTATTTTCATATTTCTGTATTGTCATGATATTGAAACCAGAATGTTAATTTAACGTTAACCACGACTATTTCAATATTATCTTTTTTTCTAAAAGAATGACTTAATGGTATTTTGCACAAGCAAGCAATGAATCTAATTGTCATCTCCCCAGGTTTGTTCCACCATGTTTTTCTTGCTTAGAAGTAGTTCATAAGTGGTGAGAGCTATCTTTCACTTCCAGTTACCAGTTCCGCACTCTGGCTGCTCATGTTGCTCTCTCTGATCTTCAGGCAGCACAGATCACCCTTCTCTGGTATTGCTGTTATACTACTAATGTTTATTTAGGTTTTTCAGGCTTAAGAAAATGAAATAAGTTAAGGAAAAGGGTAGAATAAAGCCTAAGAAGAAATGGTAATGTTAAGTAAAAGCATAGAGGAATGAAAAATAAAGTGGGGAAGGAGGAGACTAATGGAAGACCAGTTAACACCTAGAAACAAGCCAAAAAATGCAGCAGTGCCAGGACTGCAGACAGCTGCCAGCAGCCAAACCACTGCCAGGTGAAGAGAGCCCACGTCCAACAGCTGCAGCAGTATTGTAGATAGTCCACCAGTGCCAGGAAAGACAACAACACCAAGAAGATGGAGAGGGTGGGACTAGGACTGAGAAGACTGCCTGTTCAGCAGCATAATGAAGAAAGAAGGGCTCATCACCACCAAACTTGAACTGACAGGATTTTGATCATACAAAAGACAGACAGTTAACATGAAAAGCTGTTTAAAAAAGACAGATGACAGTGCTCTATTAGCCATAATTACTGTTGAAAATACTGTTTAATCTACACATTTTTCATAAACTGTGTGTTGCTAACACTCAGACTGCTTGCTTGTCCATTCAATGGTCACTTTAAATGGATGCATTGTAAGCTCCTGTTGTGAGATTTAATTATTGCCATCCAGGTAACTGGCTGACAGCTTTGTCAGTAAAACAATTAACACTGCCTACGGCCCTTAACTAGAGAAATTAGCCCCTCAGAAAAGAGGAAGAGAACAAAATAGTAATAACAGCTGGCGACACTAAGTATGAATATGTCAGATGAAAATATATGGTAAAAAGAACTAAGGATGCAAGAACCTGCCAAGAGAAGTCATGAATTTTCCGTTTCAGATTGTATTTACATCAACAGCAGAGAAATGTCTGACCTCTACACAGGTGAAGGACATGAGGATTAGCTAAAGTTACTGGATGAACTTCTGTGGTGTGTTAGATGTAGAAATGTAGGATGTAACATCTAACAGGCCTTCTTGTCTAAATATCCACAGTTAGATGCATTTTCAAAACATTTCAATTTCAGAAAGCAAGTACTTAAAATGTTATATTAGCGCTCAAATTATGCTGAGGTTAAATTATGTGAAGACATGTAAACACTCATACATTGAGAAAATGAAGCCGCATGTAAGGGAAGGCTTTCAGGAGATATGTAGAGTTTATTTTCTCACATTATCCCAAGTTTCATGTTATTCTAAGTCTGAAAAAACTTCAAAACCTCATGTTTGTGTCCCACGTGAACATACAAGCGGAATTTTCAATTTCATAAGTAAATTCTATCTATTTTGCACCTCAAAATAGGATTATTCTGCAAGATAATCACTCTATGAAGGTAATAAGAGAGAGACTGCATTACATTAGAGCCTTAAAAAAAAAACTGCAAGAAAGTGTAAACTGTCGGAAGCTGTTTTTCCTGGTAATCTGCAGTGGCCTGTGGCAAGACTCAGGGCTAAGCATTCAACCTGGATTTACTTCCATGGAAATTCAGCATGTGTTTGAAATGAAGCACGAATTTAAGTGCTTGCCTGAAGAGAATACCTAATAAAGCATTTTTTCTTAAAAGACTCTCTAGGTTATTATGTATGAGTGTGTGTTTGTGTGTGAGAGTGTGAGTGCTTGCATGTGTGTTTGATTCTAGAAGATCATATTTTCTGAAATGTATGGGATGAAATGTTTACGAGAAGGGTGATAGCCTAATGAACTAGAACATCTTAAAAATATTTATTGTGTATTAATGAGGAAGGAATAAGAAGCGAGATACATGTATGGTAATAATGTTTTCCTTGAAAAAAATGTTACATTGTATATCATGTCAGTACAATGTTGGTCACCTGCATGGTTTGTTCAGTCCAGAGCAGAGGAGCAGAGGGGAGCTCTAGTGGCAGCTGCAGCTTTTCACAGGGAGCAAAGGGCAGAGCTGAGCTCTGCTCTCTGGTCACCAATGATAGAACCCAAGGGAATGGCATGAAGCTGATACAGGGGAGGATCAGGCTGGATATCAGGAGGTTTTTCACTCCAGGGCAGTGATCATGACACTGACCTTGCATATATAAAATATATGCATATATATATATATATATACACAATAAAACATTAGGTACATAGTTTCAAGAGAGTAGTGTTACTTGCTGTGTGAAATTGTATGCAGAGGCCTAAAAACATGCCACTATATATTTTTTCATACTTACCACTCATGTGAGAGAAGAGAGCTTCTCATCATTGTTAGGTCTAAACTGGTCATTACTTTACATTTAACTTCCCTTTGGTTTATGTCAAGAGATAAACACAAATTGCTAAACTCATACTCACCAACACAATTCTTTCCATCCGCATCAAGCTCATACCCTTCATAACACTGACAGACATAAGACCCAGGCGTGTTCACACAAATCTGCTCACAGTTATGCTTCTCCACAGCACAAAGATCTTGAGCTGCAAGACAGAATGGCACAAATATGAAGTTCTTTGACCTTCTATACTGCACAGGTTGTCTATAGATTGAAAATAAATTTCAGGAAGCTATGAAGAGCTCTTTAGAATTGAGCTCATTTTAGCACACAACATGCCAATATTCTGTCAAATAGAAAAACTCTTACAGCAGTGAGAACAACCACTCAAAGCTGAGCAGCTCATCCCTTCAGCTGAAGGGAACGACAATTAATGGGACACTGGTATCTAGTAGATTTGCTTGAGTGTACATTTCTCTGGGCTTACTTCATTTTCATTGAAAAGTAATTTTGGTATTTGTGCCTTTTTTTTTCCCTTTTGTGTTCAACCCCTCTAATAAGTGATGAGGATGGAAAAGGAAAGAAAATGAAAATGAAGCACCAAAAGATTCATAAGTATTTCATTTCTGAGTTTTATCATTTTTCTCTTTCATCCAGAATACTATAACAAGCTACCCCTCCCAAGTAACAAGTCACATCAGAAAAATTACTACAGCAAACGAGGTCAGTTCAGTTCCTGGTGTAATGAAGCACATTTGTCCTTCTTTATAATAGACTAAATAGAGTAGCTTTCTGAGAATCCCAAGTTTCCCCAGCAAAATCCCTGGAAGGCAGAGTACTTTGTGTTGCTCAGGACCAGGCCTGGAAACTGCTCAACACATAATTGTAATTTACAGCTACAAAAAAAGCTTCTGGAACATGTTTAAAGACACTAGCCAAACAAATACTAATTTTATTTTATAGGTCTCTGCTTCGTACCATGTGGCATGATGAACAGCATAAACAGTAATTTAACTCTCTTGTTCCAATATAAACATCCAAAAATAAGTAATTTTTTTCAGTCACATATGCTCTTTTGTACTATTTTGTATATTAATGTAAGATTTGAGCATAACTACAGAAGAATGAAAGAGATTAAACTAAACAAGCAGTGCAGTGAGTACAGAACAGCCATTATCTGACATAGCCACTCTTCTCTAGAAAAGTTAGATCAGAGTTGGTAAAAGGAGCAACAGGAGGTTTTCATCCTTGCATGAATGCAAAGCTATCTCAATGATTTCCATCTTTTGCATGGATGCAAAACCATCTAAATGACATAAATGCAAGAATATTTTATGTTGAACAAAGGAACGTTTTTTTTTCCTGATTTTGCCCTGGAAGATAGATGAGTTGAACTATTTTTTTTTTCCATTCATGTGGAATGCAACAAATCACAAATATAGCACTTTTTTTTCCCTTCGAAGCAGTACTGAAATGCATTAGGTAACAAAACACCCAAAAGAGAAATGCCCTTTTCCAGCCTGGAGCAAAGTTATTAATTCACTGCTGATTTAAGCCATTTGGTTAAGGGCTTTTAAGAACTGGAGAGTGACATGCTGTACTCTGACAACATAAAAAAGGGTTCCAAAAGTTGAAAAGAATGTGTATTTAAGTACATGCAGTTCATTCGTTATTCACTGTTTAATTTAATAAATATTAAAATATACATGTGAGGAAACTATTCATGAATGAGCAAGTACACCCAAAACTTAGATAAATACATCTGTTTTATGCTGATCACGTACTGCATTAAACATCAATATAATGCAGATTTATTTTACTTAGAGGTCAAGAGAAGAACATGTTGTCCCTGTGCACTGGTGAAAAATAAGCAATCTATGAAAGTAACTAACATGGTCACAGACTTTGGGTTCTTCTATTGCTACTCTTCACCCTCACTCCAGAAATAAGCTGTCCAGTTTGTCCAGCTTTGGTCCCCTTTGCTCATGAATTCGGTTACTTCTCTGAGCTTTTATCCTGTTTTAATTAAGATAAACTGTTTATATAGTTTAACATCTAATCTTAGATTTTGAGTGCAATTGCTAAAACCAGCTTATAGTTTGGTAATGTAGAAAACTAGGCTACAAACACATGGAATGACTCACATCCCTTTCATATTTAGCAAACTCAGATCTACTACCATCTGGTTGATGATCAAAACGGGTGCATAGTCAAGTATATCATGTGTGACAGATAAATAGGGAAAACTGTGTCATAACAAGAAATTTTAAAAAAGAAAAGTAAAGCAGTGAGCTTTGAAAAGTTGTGTAGAAGCAACACATTGAGGGCTATTATGCATGGGCCATCTGAAGGAAAACTCCACAAGATTCTGAAACTCTCATGGAAATTAATCTGTAATTTGCAGCAGCTGAACTACTGGCTAATAAAAACAATGAAAATATAACACAATACAACAGAAGATACAAGAAACTATTTTTCATACTTGCAATTACAATTTTCTCATTTTTTTACCCTTAGTTGAACCAAATCTGTTTTCCAGTTTTACTAGCATAATTCTCCAAATTCAATTGTCCAAACTGATGTTAGGGGTGAGGATATCAAGGTGTGTAAGAAGAACTTTTAAGAAAGGAGAAATTTTAAGTAAATTCCAGATGTTGAAAGAAAAGGAATTCTTCCTTCAATTATTTTTTTTTTTTTTTTGGTACAAGGAAATCTAGAGCACAAAAGGAGTTTAAAACAAAGGATTAAAGGGTAAAAAACTTTTAAATGCAAAGTATTTTAAAAGGGGAAAAACGGAAAGAAGAAGTTAGGGAATATTACTAAAATATGGTTGCATAGCTGGAGCCTTCATTTGGGATTCCAACCACTTGATTTTGGAAGCACAAATGCATGGAGGCATAGGGAACAGGCTGTGTAAAAACTGTTCTTTTCACTGTTATTGTCTTGGCTCAGCTACTAAACCAAGCAATAATTAGAAAATATTTCAGATCACATTTTATTTTTTTGCTCTTCTTAGGGAAGCAAAAGCCTCAACAAACATACAAATAAATGTTGAATAAATTGTTGAAACTTAACACTAAGCATAATTCAGACAGCTGTGTATGTCAAATATCTGCATTTGATAAGGGATGCTGGCGAGAAGGGCAAAGAAAACAGTTCTTCAAAGTAGCTCGTCCTGTGGCTCAACACCACAGTAGGTGAACAATTCAAAACCCAAAGAATCTGATCATGACTCCATACACCAGCAAAAATCACCATACAATTCCAGTGTTGACATCCTCTTGTCCCCATTTCTCATTGCTGAGGCTCTGACTAAAACTGTGTCCCACTGCAGATGTAAGAACCTTAATACTCAATCTGCAGAGTCCTCTCAGATACTGACATGTTCCCATTGTTTCAGTCATCACAAAGGAGACAAAGAACCCTTCAAACCCAAACTACTCGAATAAGATGTTGAGTGTACAAGGGCAGGAGCTGAGCCTACAACCTTTCCCTCATTTCTATATTATGTATTTTGAGGGGGACATCCTTTGCCCTCACCGTGATGGCTTCCTCCACCTCTTTCAAAAGACATTTTTCAAAATAATTCTCCCGACTAAAATCAGTTTGGGAAATTTGGTTTGAATCCATGGAGTTTTGTGGGGTAAGGAACTGCATTTTTAGCAAGTATATTTTTCACAAGTAATAAAAATTATTACCTCACAATTAATTTAAAATACTTGTGGATAGAGAAATAAATTTGGCATGCCTTTCTCATGTAGTCTGCTGTTAATTACAAGGAAGCAAGACAGAATGGACAAAAGAAATACTGCTTACAAAAATCATAATTAAACTGAAATACAGTTTGTTACTATGAACTGTAGATTAGAGCCAATTACTTAAAGAAAACAATATTTTTATAGAAAAAATGAGAGCACAAGAAAGACTTTTGAAACTCTTTTCTAAAAGATTGTAAGGTTATACTTCAAGGAGAGGTTAGGAAGAGTTTTCCAGAATGGCAAGTTACATCCCTGTTTTCTAGTATGAGGTTTATTATGCCTTTCTGTGCCACTTAAGAACAGCAACCAGTAGGCTGCTATCTAGACAGGTTACTAAAGTAGTTGGGATAATTTAATATGAGATGATGAAACAGTTCTTTCTTTGATTGTTGTTTCATCCTTGAACTTATTACATCAATAAAATTTACATGCAACTTTATGTAGTTACTGTGTACT
>JANHGO010003120.1:0-27973 GCA_024606505.1 Aquila spilogaster
TTATTTTTTCACTTCTATTACTCAGGGCAGATTTGACATGCTTGATCATATATCTAACAGATGAAAATTGAAAATAGAGCTGGCAACCAGCAGTGTTAGGTTATTCTGAGGGTAGTTTCATGGGTAGATACTATTAAGTATTCTTACGGTTTCAGATAATTTAGTTTTGCAACAATTTTTAAACCTCAAGATCTTTACCAGCTAGAAGGTAACTGATTATAAAATTTAAAGTGCTTACTGCTGTAGAGATAACATATGTTAGAAAACACATAGATGAAAGTGAATTTTTCATCTCTTTTGTGGGGAAGCAAATTATGATAGAAAATTACTCAAACTCTAGAAAAGTATGAAATATTTTTGTCCAGTTTTTTCTTATTGTACGATGTTTATATTTTAAAATTTGAGCATGTGTTTTTTGTTGAGTTCATAAAATCATACATATGCATATTGATTTACATATACATGTATTTTCCATATATCTAATAGTTACTGCATGGAGTACAGGAACATGTGGAAATGATAAAGTGTAGTGAATTATGAAATTAGGATTCTATGTGATAATTTACATATATGTGTACATATTATACAAACATCTGTATATATTTCAGTTATGTGGAGTTTTTAGTATATCTCTAAAGATAATGCCATGCAGATTGCTACAAGTCTTTCAAATGATACAGTCAAGACATTGCAGAAAGAAAAAAAAAACAAAAACACAGAGTTATGAGATTACTTTTTAACATTTGTTAATTATAATGCAGTACCATCTAGTGGCCTCATTTTGACTTCAGGGTGACGTTATGCTATGGGCGTAATATAACACATGTAATATAAATAGGGCCTGTCCTGCTTATGATCGAGCGGCATTTTCTGGTCTCCTTCACTTTTCTCGTGTCTTTATTCTCAATTCTCCTTCTTCATTCTCACTTTTGAATGCTATAGTGCACTACTGATGGCATTTCACCAATTGTGGTGAAATGGTTATGGGTAAAAAGGGGAACTTCTTAATTTTACAGAAAATTAAAAAAAAAAGAAAAAAAAAACCACAGGAATTTATTTCTCAGATCGCATTTACCAAATGCATGTTTGCCATTACATCTCCTCTGGGGAGCTGTCTGTGCTTAACATAGCCTGATCCATGGGGAAGGTCCTGTCTGTAGATGTAGCTAAGGACAATTGCTAAAGAGTTATTTAGTACAAACTTGGGGACTCTGCCAGAGCACTTACTTGTCTTTTGTGAATGTTTGAAAACATGGAAATATGTTCTGTTCTTTAGAGCTGTTATATTTCACTGTCTCATGGTGTTTTCTTTCTTTCATTATTCTTCTTGAGTAATGTGCAATGCTTTAAAATAGTCCTTAACTATTGTTTGTTCTAAAGGTAGCCACGGCTAGAATATATTCTCCACATCTTTACTCACTCTAAATATAAATAAATGATTGTCCTTCCAACTGTATTGGATAAGCTCCACCTTGTGAACCAGAATCTTCAAGGAAACTCTAAGCCAATGCTCTGAGAAGTTTTGCATCACTTGGAATTTCAGAAGGAAACCATCCTGAACCTTGTGTTACTGACAGTTACTGAAATTTATGCCACTGGTAATCCAGTAGGAAATAAAAATTCTGTATTGCCTTCAGCATCTTTTCACATATGAATGAGCATCTATTGAACCTAGGAAAACAACATGAGCTGTAAAACACTTTCCTTTTTTGATTCTGTGTAATATTGGGCCCATTCCATAGAACAGTGTGTGTGCAGCCAAGCAGCACAGGGTCATTTTGAGCACACACTGTTCTCTCTACATTGGTGCTAGCAGTGAGTTCACAGATCATAAGACCATATGCTGAAAAAGGCTGCAGTGTCTGGCTATCACTCATAGTGGTTCATAATCTGATAATGCTCCTCAACTGAAGTTCCCTTCTGCTGGAGGGCCCCACTTCCACAGCCCTGCCAGAGCACTCAAGCACTTGAACATTCATGATCTTTCTCTGGGCTAGAATATGCAGGTGTTTGGTGGGACATGACAACGTCTTTAGCAACGCCTAGAAGCCATTTAAAATTTTTTCACCCACAGACACACAACTTTCCACTGAAGATGAGTAGGTCCTATAGAAGATACTAATAAAAGCTCAGGAAGCAGCAGTATTTCAACCGTACCAAATATTTCATAGTAAATGTCTGCAATCCCTTAGTCAAGAATCATGCTGTTTATTCTATACCTCAAGAGAATCTACTCTCATTTGTTAAATCTCCTAAAACATTTAAAAACATCATTAAAAAGATATTTCCAGCAACACAGTGCAATGTAACTAATTGAGATACAAAAGAAATTCTTTTTTCCTCCTGCAGAATTGCAGTCTCAAAACTCTTTAGTTCATCTTGGACATTAGCAATTTCTTCCTGTTATTTTTGTTCATTGTTCCAATGAAATAAGTGTTTCCAAAACTTCTTTTGAAAAACAGTGATGTGGGATATATGGATAAGTGAATTAACTAACATTAACTTAGATAACTCTGTAGGATTTGGTGATGAACTTTTATTTATTGCCCATAAAAAATTAGAAAAATTATTTTCTGGCAAAACATCATTGACTTTAGTGTTGTCACATGGCAGCTGACAGCATGCTCCCAGCTTGTTTTGTTGATTCCATATGCTCATAATAAAGGGGTAGCTATGAATAATACTTGTTTTCCTTTACTGATAATCCACCAAACTGGATGATCTCCTTTGTGAATTTATCCTTTAGCCTGAGTTCACTCTGGTCCTTACATTTTCAAAACTTGTTGCTCTTTCAATGACATACATTAATTTTAAGGTGCATCCAATCTATTCGAGAATAAACTGCTGTACTCTGGCATTATATCCCACTTATCAGACTACCACAAAAGCCTGTTTGGATAGGATTTGGATTCTGCATTTTGAGGGTAGGATTTGATTGATTAAGTAACCTCATGAATTGAACAAAAGTGTGGTTTATTGTGGGTTTCATTCTAAAAGCCTGTTCAGCAGGCCATAGTGTAACTCAGGCTATTTTTCTTCCACTTTATGATAGCTAACTAATTCAGCGATAATGAGGTGATCAGTGACGTGCTGTGGCTGAGTATCTCACCGGTATCTTTAAACTGCCAGTGAACCCTTTTATAGAGGAACTGCTGTTTGCAACATAGAGGGAGAGCGATGATCAGAATGCTCATCTAAACTCAAAACTAGACAGAAGAATAGATTCTCCTCTACAGATAGTTGAGACGTACCTTACAAGTTAGATGCAAAAAGAAGTTGGATTTGTCAGGCTTTCACCACATCTTTAAAATAAAGGGCACTCCCTGTCTATTTAAGGGTTCCAGATGTGTCTTCTAATCAAATACAAAATAGCGCCCTCTTCCTCCCTTTTTCTCTCTTTACTATATTATATTTTTCACTCTTCTCCTTTCCTCTGTCATCTTGTTAAAGCTGAATGCTTTTTTTCTTTTTTTCTTTTAACCTTGGCATTGTTTGCCACTGGCCCATTCCTCTAGAGTTGTACTTGCATACAAATGTATTCTAGCTGTTTGAGGCTAAAATTACAGGTTTTATTTTTGCTTTGGAAACACGGGGAAACTCTGTATTAGAGTGCAATTTCATTTAGGTATTTCTTTTTAAGTGCCACTTACAGAATGCACCAAATGTTGTAATTCTGAATTTCATAACCCTTTGTAACCACATGCACCTTATTCATGGTGTTTTTCCACTCATTCCCACAGATGTTCTTAAAACCCAAGTAGAAGACATCTGTCTTGCATCAGCAGTGATGGAGATTAATTTGCATTAGGTGAAGTGGGGCAGTTGGAACATTTTTGTTTATTTTAAGGTTGGACTTATGTGCATTTTTAAGCTTTTTTTTTTTTCTTAATAGAATATTCAAAATCATGTTTGTGTAGGTGTGTTTGTTCTTTCATATGTTGGAATAACAGAGCCACAGTATGTTATCATAGAATGGTAGAATGGTTTGGGTTGGATGGGCCCTTAAGATCATCTAATTCTAACCTCCCCCCGCCCCCACTAGACCAGGTTGCTCAAAGCCCCATCCAGCCTGGCCTTGAATGCTTCCAGGGAGAGGGCATCCACAACCTCTCCGGGCAACATGTTATGACATCATAAGATATTGTAACAAAACATTGAAGATTAGATCTAGATAAATACTGCCTGTAAACTATATTCGTAACTATTATCCTAAGAATAATGTAAACATTTGTACCTTAGGTTACACAGAAGTTTTCCATGGATGTTACCCTTTACCCAGCTGTAGTTCATATCAGGTGTTCAAATGACAGCTATGGGCAGTACTGAAATAAATTCCTCCATTGGAAAACCTTGTTCTTAAGCCTAGAGAGGAGACCACTCATTTTTATTGCTGAAATAACATGCACACACACACACATATATAAATGTGATCACAGTTTTCCTTTCATTTGACAGGGCCTTTCTGTGTCTGGTTCCTTTTCTTTTGTACTACTCTTTGATTTCTTTATCATCCTATGAGCATAAATTCTACGGTTAAAAAAAAAAAAAAAAAAAAAAAGCAAGTGCTGCTCATAGCACCGTAGCCTTTGTTTGCATTGTGCAAACATACCCCAACTTCTTTTAGTTACTCTGTCTTGAGTAGCTCTTATTCTGCTTGCCAAATATTATCAGTGCCTTAGTGAATGGTATAAAGTATTTCCATTGCATAAGTATTTTCAACTCAGTACAAGCATATATAATAGCATACTTTTTGTAGAATTGAGAAGCTTTTGAGTTTCTGACTGTTCGTTTTTCTTGGTTGGCAAACAATCACAGTTCTAGATGTTTCCTAAAACCATGACTTCTGTTTGCAGTGTTTGTCTTCCTGAATACTATGGTTTTAATTTTTAACAAAGGAAAAAGTTATGAGCTCAGACAGCTGTTTGGAAGAAGAGGTTACAGAAGTGCTTAGTAACAACAGGCTATGATACTATATAATTAGTTTTTTTTCTCTTCATTAGCATATACAACCTGCTACAGGAATGAGAATATAATGATAATTGCTAGACTCTTGGGTTTTCACACTTGGAGATAGTGTAAAGTACAAATCTGAAGTAATTGGGATTCTTAAAGAAATGTCTCTCTCTGCATAGTCAAACTAGGAGCTTGTAACAGACTATGGAGACTTAATTTTGATGTTACATTTCCGCCAAGGCGTCTTCAGGAGATAATGGTACTTATCTTGATTCAGGGCTTCAAGTGAAAATGAGTGTAGCAATCTCTATCTTATCATTAGGGGATGTTTGTCTGTATCACAGTATGTAGCATTAATGATTCTGCAGTGCAGTATTACCTCCATATGAAAAGTCACTGAAGACTGAAGTTTACTGAAAGAATTTAAATGGGAAATTTGTCTGATTCCTGTATCCATTCTGTGTAGCTTTAAGCAATGTTTTCAGTTCTGTTTTTTAAAAGCATAATAACGTGGTCAGTAAAAGAGCATATAAAAAGTAAAATAGTTGTGTAAGATGACACTCCCTTGTTTTGCAGTATAAAGAAGCAGATATGCAAAGTTGCTAAGAATCAAGTACTATCTCTTTCCTGTCTCATACTAAGGCGGTACAAAGTATTACAAATATAAATTGCAATTTATATGTAATTAATGTTATCTCACATATAACTTGAGTCTAAGATAATTCACACACTAAAAATGAAGTTCTTTTCAAATAATATTCTGATAATTTTGTTGTTACTTAAGACCACAAAACTGTAGAATGAGTGAAGTTGGAAGGTACCTCTGGAGATAACCTGGTTGAACTCTCCCTCTTAAGTAGGGACACCTAGAGCCACTTGCCCAGGCCCATGTCCAGGTGGATTTTGAAGGTCTCTAAGGGCAAAACTCCACAGCCTTTCTGGGAAACCTGTGCTGGTGATCTGTCACCACACTGTAAAGTGGTTCCTGGTGCTTACATGGAATCTCTTGTTTTCCACTTTGTGCCCATTGTCCCAGCAGTGGGCACTGCCGAAGAGAACCTGGCTCTGTCTTCTTTGCATCCTCCGTTCAGGTATTTATATATATATCAATTAAACCACCACAAAACTCTTCTTGTCCACACTGAATAGCCCCAACTCTCTCAGCCTTTCCTCGTATGAAAGGTACTTCAGTTCCTTCTTCACCTTTGTGGCATGATTCTGGGCTCTTTCCAGTACATCCAGGTCTCTCTTTTACCAGTGCCCTCAGAACTGGATGCTGCACTACATGTGCAGCTGTACTAGTGCTGACGCCACTCCCCAGTGACTGCACTTCTAATACAGCCAGTAGTACTGTTAGCTTTCTTAGCAGCAAAGGCACATTACTGACTCATGTTCAACTTGGTATCCACCAGGATCCCCAGGTCTGTTTAATCAAAGATGGTTTTTATTTGAGTGCTCCATTGCATGTCTTGGTGCCTAGGATTGTTTCTCCCTAGATGCAGGACTTTGCACTTTCCCTAATTGGACTTCATAAAGTTCTTGTCAGATTATTTCTTTAGCCTGTCCTGGTCCCTCTGGATAGCATGACCCTTGGTCATATCAACCCCACCCCTTCAGTGTTTCTTTTATCATCACTGAGGATACACACTACCCCACATTCCACTTCACTGATGAAAATGTTGAATTCCAGACCAAATGTTAAAATCCGGGGTACAGCACTACTTGCTGGCCCCCAACTAGACTTTGCACCACTGTTCATTACCTCAAGGGCCCAGACATTCAGCCAATTTTTAGTCCACCTCACTGTCTACTCATCTAGCCCATTCTTCAAAAACTGTTCTATAAGGATCTTAGTGGTTACAGTGTCAAAAGTCTTCCTGAAGTCCAGAAAGAAAATATGCTCCCCCCTCATTCATCAGACTTGTGATTTCAGTATAGATGTTTATCAGATTGGTCAAGCATGACCTCCCCTTGATGAATCCATGCTAATGATTTTCTTGTCCTTCATGTGCTAGGGAATGGTTTCCAGGATTAGTTGTACCATCACATTCCCATAGATCAAGGTGGGGCTGACCAGGCTGTGAGTCTCCATGTCCTCCTTCTTGCCCTTCTTGAAGATAAGACTGATATTTGCTTTCCTTTAGTCTTTGAACACTTTTCCCAGTTGCCACAATCAGATTGAAAGATTATCAAGAGTGGCCTTGTAATGACATCTGCCAGCTCCCTCAGCAATTGTGGGTGCATTCCATCAGAGCCTGTAGACTTAGGTATTTTGCTTAGGTATTCCCAGTCCTTATCCTCTTCCACCAGTGATACATCTTCCTTGTTCCAGCTTTTCCTTCTGGTCTCTGGAACCATGGTGAGTTACAGGCATGTAAGTAGGGACTCTGGGAAACAAGCAAACCACTCTGGTTTCTGAGGCTGATGATGTGACTCCTGCTCCTTCTCAGAAGAACATGGCACTGCATTCTGCCATCCTCCCATGCCTGTGTGACATGGCCCTTTTGACATAATCTTTCACTTCTTCTTTTCTTTTATACTTCACATTTTCCTAAATATTTGCCTGATGGTGGACTAAAACACTCTGCAGGTCTCCACTTTCCTGCCTAGACTACTGACACAGCTCACAGCTACAATTAAGTTGAATTGTAAGAGTCCAATCCTAAGTGACTATTGTCCATTGAATTCATACCATTTAAGAACAATAGTTTGCCTTTCTTTAACACCAAGCAACAAATATATGTAAAAATCTGATGCTGTGGAGACAAAACTGCATTTAAACTGATATTAGTGCATTAAGTTTCTTAGTCATTTCTGAAAATGGGATTTAAGTTCTAGCAACAAAAATTCCTTATGCTTTTTTTTTTTTAAATCCTGAATTTATTCATTTTCAACAGATTTGTTTTCATGAAAAGGAGAAAGAATGACAATGATAGAATTTTCATTTATAAACATACTGAAAAACTACTTTATATTTCAGTTGGAGGTCACA
The DNA here is from genome assembly GCA_024606505.1 of Aquila spilogaster. NCBI lineage: Eukaryota > Metazoa > Chordata > Aves > Accipitriformes > Accipitridae > Aquila > Aquila spilogaster. The sequence goes on from JANHGO010003120.1 coordinate 7,946, forward strand.
TAGTCTATTTGATTCTCCTCCCCCATTGATTATCATTTTGTTTCAGAGCAAGGCAGTGACGCTGCACATGAAATAAATTGAAAACCTTCCTACAGTGTCCATGAAACAATGGGTATCAGTTTTGAAAATCTTACACAAGAAGTCATACCAACATGCAATGAATAATAAGCATTTAGATTTTCAGCTCAGAGCATTGAATAGATACTTAAAAAGACAAATTAAGTAAGTGCATACTTCAAAGCAAAGAGTAGTGTCAAGAATTTATGTCTCTATATTGATTGGTACTACAGAAAACACTCATAATAAGAAAAATAAAAAGACTGCGTGAAAAATTCAGAGCATATGAGCTGATCTGAAGATTTCCAAAAGCATTGGTTATATGTTCAGCCTACTTACAAATTTAGGAGTATATTTTTATTAACGACTGTTTCTTTTCTGCAGTACTTCTTTGTGACGGGCTTCATAGCACATATTAGATAAGGTAAAAAGAAAAAAGGAAAACTCTTGAATATGTAAGTCCTTTTCTGTTTAGAATTAGATATTAAACTGTAGAAATATAAAACTCTTGTATTTTATACATAGAAAGTCAGGCAGTACTATGTTATGTTTAAAGTCCTTTGGGAAGATGATTTACTTACTATTATAACTAAAAAAAAAAAAAAAAAAAGAAACAGCAGCAAATTCCATATTCATATAATGCTGATATATTTAGAATATACCCACGAGTCTAGAATGTTCTTTCTTTTTTCCTCCTCTACTTTGATGATGCTCAGTTACCTACAGCAGAATTATAAAAGAGATTTCCAGCTTTTTAGTAGTATTTCTCCAGAAATAATATTTCTTGCACATAGAGAGAAATAAGAATATTTAATCCATCTTAAACACTTGGTTGATAGCCAAATAATACTTTAAAATATCATACAATAGATGCTGTATTATAGCCATTCTACCAAGTAGCCTATTTGTTCATGCAGAATGTTTTCCCTGATATCCAACCAAAATGGTTTTACTGAATTTCTGTCACTTTTCCCAAACAGTCATGATAAACATTATACCATCTACACACTGAAAGTCTTTTATCATGCTGACTTTTCATTTTTTCTCTTTTTTAGCTAAAGCAGATACATTTCTTTATGCTTCCTTATTGCTCATATTTTCTGTCACTTGCAGTTATTCTCAGGATTATTCCCACAAACTCTATAGGTTTTTTTACCGTTGAAAAGAAATTCCAGCTGAGACCTCAGCAGCAACATGTAAAACAGACCAATACAGCTTTGAGTATTTTGTTATAAAGCTGCTACTAAAATTTCACTGGATTAGATTTCCTGTGTTTTACGTAGCACTACAGAGCTGACTTTTGTTTTTGACATACTCTGTAAACTTCTTGCCATCCTTTTTGCCACATTTTGCTACCTTGCCAAATGTTACTTGCTTTCAATGTCTGATTGCTCCTGCTCACAGATAGTACATTGCTCTTTTCTTTATTTAATTTGCCTTGTTGTTCTTGGTTCATCTCTTCATTTTGTTATGACCATTTGGATTCCAGTCCTGCCCTCTGCAGTGTTTGCTATTCTTTTTCTCCATGATGTAAACCATAATATAAAGCATGGAGAAAAATCACCCTAATCATTGTTGAAAAGCTTCTCAGCTTAACAGTCAAACACTGATAAATACTTTTTAAAACAGCTGTGCATATGTTTTGTGATGATTTACATCTGTTATGTACCTTTTTAGACTGTATATAAGTGATTCTAACACATGGCCAAGTGGTAGAACCCAGAATAAAGTCAAATATGTCCTACCTACTAATCCGTTTGCACAAAACCACCACAGCCAAATCATCTGTCACATATGAAGGAGGAAATTTGTTTTACTATGAACTGGTAAGCTCATATAATGTCATTTTCTTGTTATTTCAAATGAACATAGGGATTGATAATTAGTAATTTTGTCACAAATCTCAGGAATGAAGACAGAATCACTAGTCTAAAATAAACAAACAAAAAAGTCTAGCTGTTCTTCTGATTTCTGTGGTTGCTCTTTCAGCTTTTTAATTAATTCAGCTAAGAAGAAGGGGGAGAAATTTCAGGTGAAGTTGTGTATCGACTGAAGTCAGTGCATGGGGCTTTTTATTCCATTGACTAAAATGAGGCCAGAAGCTGACAGTGACTTTTCAAGGGTTTCTCAAAGTGTTAAGGCTTATGCCTAAAAGCATGACAATGTCTTGAATATTCTGCACATCAGAAACAATTGCATGATAGAAGGTTTCAGTTTCATTGATATGGAAATCATGTTATGTAGCATGCACCCTGCAAGCATTCGGTGTCTAAACCATCAGTGTAAGGCATGCACAGATAATTTCCATCCTCCATTTAACAACCAAAATGTTGTTAAATTAAATTTAGAAAAAAAAGACGTACTGGTATTTATTATCACAAAACACAGATAAACATATGAGTAATAGTATGAGTTCTATTTTCCTTTTTGGCTTTTGTATTTCAGTGAACTTGGAGTATAAAAGATGTGCAAATGTTAGGGGATCTGAATCTGTACATGAAAAAGAAAACATTTATTAATCATTATCATCTGCTCACTGAATAAACCATCTATTTATCTGCAGAAGAGCAACATGACATTGTAGTACAAATCTCTGGACTTAATGTTGGGAAATTTTAGTCCATTTTTCAGCTCTGACCCAGATTAACTGTAAATTGAAGCTTCTGTCTCAACTTCAACTCTCAGTTCTTGCCACAATAAAACAAAGATGACTCTGGCTGCTTACATGAGGATAGTACCACAGTGAGGTTCAGCTCAGGATATCTCAAGGGCCATGCAGTGTGACTGGACATAACTTATTCTGGTGATTCACCATGCTTAGACATGTTTGCATTGCTGGACTGAAGCCTAGTTTCATAAATGAGCCCCATTAGGTTTTATCATGTATGAACTGTTCCTTGTCTCAGTGAAAATATACCCAATTTCTAACAAGGCAAGTAGTCAAAACATTTCTTCTGCTCATTTTTGTGACTACTACAGTTATTATACTCATGTGTTCATATGGTTTGTATAATTTTATTGGAAAGATTCTCCCTTCTAAGATACTCTCTCACTGGAAACTCTCCACTTCAACACCGAATGGCTGGCAGTCCATTTGGTCCAAATATCTATTTATTTTTATTGACTAAATAATTGAATTAGATGAATCTATTTATTTGACATATTGAATTTGCCAAGCTAAGGGCATTTGCTTTCTTTAAAAAGCTGGTAAGAGTAATCTAAAAGATAAGGGGAGATCAAAAATGAGATTGCTCACTGAGATTGGTCACTTTAACTTCTTTCTGTGTCCTTTGGTAGAACTGTCCCAAAAAATCACTGATAAAAAAATAAGCTATTTCAGGGTTTTACCAATTTGTATACCTATACATTTTAAAATGATGTTTACTTGGTCACTAATACCACAGCCATTTAAAAATTTTGATAGGAAAAGTGTGGCAGAACCCTTGTAGTGATTTCTTTCTTTGAGGCTTTGGGTGAGTAGATATGGAGAACAGATCTGAAGAGCAGATCAGCAATTTAAGCTGTTCTGTATTAACTAAGGACAATTGCAATTGTTTTCATAGAATCAAAGAATGGCTTAGGTTGGAATAATACTTATTATCTTTCAAAAATATATTTCCATCCAGACTCTCATTTCTACCCTTAGAGCAGATGTTTTACCTCCTCGTTCATATACTGGCATACTCGTCAATGGTTTGGGTTTATGAAAGAAAACAGGTGTGTTTTCCAAACCTATGTTAACACTTCTGGATATATTTAACTTCACTTTTCATAGAATCATAGAAGTGTAATAACTGTATGTAAAATATCATAGAATGGCTTAGGTTGGAAGGAACCTTAATGATCACTTGCCTGGCTGTAGACAGGGTTGTCACCCACCAGATAAGGCTGCCTGGGGCCCCTTTTAACGTGGCCTTGAATGCCTCCAGAGATGGGGCACACACAAGTAAGATATTACTAAATAATAAATAAGCGTATATGGATCAAAAAGTATAAAACAAAAAGATATTCTGTCCACTGTAAGTGAAGGTCAGGTTTGAGGCCATCTAAAGAACATGAAGGTACACAAGTTCATAGGATCTGATGAGATCCGTTCATAGATTCTGATGGAACAGGTGGATAAAGTTGCCAAGCAACTATCCATCATATTTGAAAGGTCATGGCAGTCTGGTGAAGTTCCCACTGACTGGAAATGAGAAAATATAACTCCCACTTTCAAGTAGTAGAAAAAAAGAAGATCCAGAGAACTACAGGCCGGTTGGTCTCACCTCTGTGCCTGGCAAGATCATGGAGCAGGTCCTCCTGAATGCCCTACTAATGCACATGGAAAATAAAGATGAGGAGATTGATGGTAACCAACATGGCTTCACCAAAGGGCAAATTGTGCTTGGCAAACTTGGTGGCATTTTATGATGGAGTTACAGAGTCAGTGGATAAAGGAAGAGCAACTGATGTCATCTGCCTGGACATGTGCAAAGCGTTTGACACTGTCCTGCATGACATCCTGGTCACCAAATTGGAGAAAAAAATGGATTTGATGAGCAGACCACTTGCTGGATAAGGAATTGGCTGGATTATCTCACTCAAAGAGTTGTGGTCAATGACTTAATGTCCAAATGGAGACTGGTGTCGAGTAGTGTTCCTCAGGGATCAGTTTTGAGCCTGGAGCTATTTAAAAACTCTGTAGATGACGTGGACAGTGGGATTGAGTGTAGCCTCAGCAAGTTTGCAGATGACACCAAGCTGACTGGTGCAGTTGGCATGCTAGAGGGAAGGGATGCCATCCAGAGGAACGTGGACAGGCTTGAGACTAGGGCCCATGCCAGCCTCATGAAGTTGAACAAGGCCAGGTGCAAGTGCATCTGGGTTGGGGCAATCCCAAGCACAAACACAGACTGAGCAGAGAATGGCTGGAGAGCAGCCCTGAGGAGAAGGATTTGGGAGTGTTGACTGATGAAAGAATCAACATGAGCCAGCAATGTGTGCTTGCAGCCCAGAAGGCCAATCATAACCTGGGTTGCATCAAGAGAAGAATGGCCATCAGGTCAAGGGAGGGGATTCTGCCCCTCTACTCTGCTCTCATGAGACCCCACCTGGAGTACTGCATCTAGTTCTGTTTCCCTCAACACTAGAAGGATATCAGGCTGTTGGAGCGGACCAGAGGAGGGCCATGAAGATGATCAGAGGGCTGGAACACCTACCCTACAGGGACAGGCTGAGAGAGTTGGGGCTCTTTACCCTGGACAAGGCTCAAGGGGTACCTTATAGCAGCCTTCCAGTACCTGAAGGGAGCTTACAGGAAAGCAGGGGTGGAACTTTTTATAAGGGCATGTAGTGGCAGGACAAGGGAAAATGGCTTTAAACTGGAAAAGAGTAGATTTAGATTAGATATTAGGAGGGAATTCTTTACTGTGAGCATGGTGAGACACTGGAACAGGTTGCCCTGAGAGGCTGTGGATGCCTCCTCCCTGAAGGCCTTCAACACCAGGCTGGATGGGGCTTTGAGCAACCTGGTCTAGTGGGTGGTGTCCCTGCCTATAGGAGGGGGGTCAGAACTAGATGATCTTAAAGGTCCCTTCCAAATCAAACCATTTGATGATTCTATGGTAATTTTCACAGGGGAAAGACTTGCTGATAGATCCTAGGAGGATTTGTTGCAGAGTCTTTACTCCAGCAAAGTATTCAGTGTTGGTCAAGCAAAAGTGCTGAATAAAGTGAGGTGACAGCAACAGCTAGATGTACAAAGTGATTCAAGTTAGTGAAAGTTAAAAGAGACTGGATACAGTAGCAGGCAAATCTTGCAACATCGAGCAGAAATCTCGGAGATGAAACTGAACATTGTCAAGAACAAAGTAGCCCTTATAGTACAATTCCACCTTGATAAACATACCGAGATAGTCTCTAAATTAGTTCTTACCAGTTAGAAAAAAGATCTACTATATGGTTAGGTCTCTAAAAGCATCAACTCAACACTGGAAAGCAATGTTTAGATCTGCTAGGAAAGGAGACGAGTACCAAGTGAGGAATAACATTATTCTGCTTTCAAAAAACATGATACAGACCAGAATTCGCTGTTGTGTTCAGTTCTATTGATTGGTATCAAAAATAATAAATAAAATAGTTTGAGATAAAGGAATAGAAATAAGTGAATGTTTATATGGGGAGTTGATGGTCTGTGCTTCATGGAACGAAGAATAATTTCCTCCAGTATCTCTTTAGCACTGAGTCTCAGGGCTGAAGTTTTAGAGTAGGCTATGACTCCCCTGTTCTCTTGTTTTCAGGAAATTTGACATGTTTTAGTTTGTTGCTTGTAAATATTTTCCTCTTAACAGTAAGAATTAAGAAAAAAGAAAGAAAAAAAAAAACATGAAAAACAAGGAAACATAAAAAACCCTGAAGGACAAAGACATCTGGCCAAAATTATTTAGGAAGTGTCTTGTATTTCCTTGTTTTTGCTTTTGTAGCTGTTGAATCACTCTGCCTACCTTCTCTCTCTCCTCTTCTGCTCCAGTAGAGCAGAGAGGAAAACAGCAGTGATAATCCTCTTGGACTGAAATATTTTACACTTGTTTGGTAGGTGATAAATGCTGCATTCCAAGGGGATTAACACAGTGAAACTTCACTAAAGCAGTGAGATTATTTGCATGTGCATTAACTAATTCAAAGCCTTGTTGTACTAATGGTAGTGTCCATACATCTTTTTTCCTGTGGGAAAACTAATATAGGAACAACAGCCATAATCAAGTTAACCAGAAACTGTTTTTTATAAGAAATTACATTATTCTACTGCAATCACTGTAGACGTACATAATTGTTTTGTTCACTAGTTTACACTAATCTGTGAACTTCAATTAAATCTGAACCGAGTTAGTAACGTGCTATGTCTTGTGAAGTGAGACAGTTTTAGGCAACTTAATGTTCTAAACCAGATGAAACATCTATAATGATCAGCATTACTACCACCATAAAATCTTAATAAACATATCTCCCAATAAACACTCAGGATATAATATTGCAAGTGAAACATCTCTCCTTTTAGTGGTTTCCTATAATTTCTTTAGACATTTCAATATCATTAAAATCAGTCCTTTAAAAGTCATACTAAATTCTCAAGAAAGGCAAATGAGAGTATTTTGCATTTCCTCCTCAAATCTATAAGTGTTTAAAAATATTATTGTAAGAATTCAGGTTTATTTCTTGCCTTAGTGAAAATGTAATAACTAAAGCATGCTTGAAAGAAGAAATCAATTTGATGATTACAAGCTGTTTTGACTCCCTTTTTCCAGATAAGTCAAGTTTATGTTTTAACAAATGCTATTGCCTGAAACTACTTCAGTCTGTGTAGAATGTCGTATTCTAACATTGAATTCAAACAATATTGGATTTAAAAGATCATAAGAAAAGAGCAAAGTGCAATTGTTTTCTGGTTCCTTGATATATAAGCACAGAAAGTAATCAAACATTATGGGTAATATACATTTATGGATGTTTGATATTTTATTTCATTTTCACTGTACTGTCACATACTCTTCTTAGTCTTGTCCTAACAACCAGGCAGAAGGCTGCAGAGGCTCACCAGGAACAAAGAACTCACTATCACATCTACTGTAAGAATGATTTGAATGAGTGCTTTATGTTAGAACTAAGTGCTCCCTCTTTAACAGATATGTCCAGCTACGTGATATGAAAATAGTTCTCTTCATCCCCATTTCTCTGATAGAGATTAAATACACTGTTTTTTTTAAGCCTTGCTTTGTGCAGAATTGTGTTTCATAAAGCACCATTGTAACATATGTCCAGTGAATTGATAGATTGCAGCGTGCTTGCTCATACTTGAAGATTGTTTGTCTTTGTAGTCATTAATAGGTTTTATTGCCATACCTGATCTCAGCACTGAAACATTTGAAAGAAGAAGGCATTGCATAACTAAATTTTATCTCCTTTTCAGATTTAATTTTGTGCAGTTCATCTTTTATGAACGTAGGACCACAGACTAAGAAAATGCATCCATGTTGCACGAAAATCATTGATAATCTAATGGAGAAGATGAGAGAATGATAGACAAGATTAATAGAGAGTGGTCAGCCTACATGTTGTATGATTGCTGGGAATAATAATAGACTTCTCCTTTACCAGTTCCTTATGCAGGTAGTTTCTCTAGTGATATCTAATATATGAAGTACTCAAGCTATGCTTACTGTAGGCTGTTTAAGGAGAAATCATATATATATATATATATATAATTCCATTGAAATGTTAAAAAAAAAAAAAGTAGAACTGGCTAGGGTAAAATCCAGAAAAGACTGAAAGAAAGGATATTTTCTGTATTCATTGCCTTGACGTGAAGTGCACAGTTTAAATGGTAGGCAATACATTTAAAATGAACATTAAGCAAGGAGAGGAGAATCCTAATAAGTCACACGACTGTGTTTTTCTGAAGAAAATGTCTGTTTCATGATTTGGAAAAAGGTACCAGTGATGATTAATAAGACCTTGAATTTAATGCTAAAATACTGTAATTTTTTTTAGTCGTATAGCCATCAAAAAATGCATTTACATTACTTGGCTTAGAATAGGTTATTTCATGACTTTGTTCTGACTCTGCAATATGAAATGCCCCTATGATGGCAAAAGATAAAATGACTCCTCCTCTGCTGATTTAGGCTATAACATTTAAGTGCTGCAATATCTGGAGAAACTGTCTGCATCTTAGTAGTAATTGTTAGTAATTTGTTGGGCTGCTAGAAATTTTCATGACATATGCAAAATAGAAGAATAAAATATTTCCATATTAATGCTTCAAAACTAAAACATGTCTAAATGTTTTTTGGAGAAATTACTTGATTACTAACACAGAAACTTTCCTTTTCACAGAATGGAAGTTTTTAGCACTTTAGACAAAAGTAATACTTGTGGCAATAAAAATGCACAATATTTATAAGTCTCTTTAATATATTTCCATGTAGATGAAATATCAGGTGATTTTGCTTTCAGATTAGTATGCAAGAAGGTGCAAAAAATGTTCATGGAGAATGTTATCTCATACCCAAAGTTACATCTTCATCACCAAACTGGAAAGATGGAGAAAGTTCAGTGTACTTAGAAGTTTTCTTCAAGTCCTCTAATGGGGATGTTGTATAGATTTCCTCTCTTTACTTAAAGCAAAAGTCATTCTAAGTCATTAAATAATGGGTATGGTGTTTGGAGGGGTTGCTTGTTTTTCAGAATCAAGTGGAGAAACTTCTCTGGAGATTGCATAAGGACTGTACTTACATGTGAGAATTCTGAGATGTTCTGAATGGAGTGTTTTTTGTGATGGGCACACACCAGCACTACCAGTATGTAGGTTGCAGAATCTAGATAATAAAAAACTATTGTAAAATTGATTCTATGCAGAAGATCATCAGTATAAAAAAAATGTTTTTCTTCAACAACTCTGATATTCTGGGCCATTTCTGCTTTATTGCCAAAATAAATATTTTTTTTCCTTTTTTTTTTTTTTTTGCCTAATGGTTACAATATTAGTACAAATATGAACAAGTTTTTAATGACTGGCATTACTTAATGAGTTACACTTTTCAAAGCCTTTGAAAGTGATTAGACATAATTCTTGAGATAAGTTTACTAAGAATTAAGAGCTGTATGGTACATAAATTATCCTAGCACATCTTTGTATGGATAGTGGCATGATGAAAAAAGCAACAGTCTAATTTCAGATTCTAAAGTGAATGTGGGAGTTCTTTATTCTTTCACCTAGGGACTGTTTAGGAAAATTAAAATTGGAGCCCTGTATGTAAAGTCTTTCATAAATCTATGACAGCATCTTAAGAGCTGTGATGTAGCATATTAGTATCTTTTATAGCAAGTCATTTTGCTGAAATACTCTAGTATCTTTCTTTTACCTTGTGGATCTTAGAAACAAATATGATTTTCACCAGAATGAGAAGTACATTTATTGTTTAAGAGGATGAAAAGTATGATTATTGAATGTGGTCGTTAGATAATGACAATATTTTTTTGTCTTACACATTTCAAAAAATAAGTTGCAAAGAGGATATCATCAATAATTATAAACTGATGCTACTAATTGTGAATCTTTTAATATGTGTGAAAAATGTAACAATACTGTAAGTATGCACCAGTCTGTGAAAATTTTAGTATATGAAAAGGAAGGAACGTAGGAGTGGGAAGTGTTGCAAGAGAGACTGGATGTTGTAAAGTAAAAGCTATAAAATATTTCCAGATTAGAATGATGTAGCTTTTCGTTGTTATTGTAAAGATAACATATTTAAGTAACCTAGTTTAAAAATAATGTGACCTGTCTTACCAGAACTATGATATTCATGAATTTCTTCTGCTTTATAATGGGAAGGTCTTTTCACTCAGTTCAACTTCGCATCAGATGCAGAAGCCATTAAAATGGTAATTCTTCCTGAGAGAGAGAATAAGACTATATTTTATTGAGGGAAAGTAAAAAGGTCAAAGGCTTTTTCTCAAGTGTTATGGCAATTTATCCTTTACAGTTAGTATGTGCTTTTCTGTTGAAAATTACGTACTTGTGATGTGAGATGTAAGTAATCAATTTTAAGGCTGAGAATCCACTAAGATCCTCTTGTTTGATCTTTTGAATAACACAGTCCTTTGAATGTCACTAATTTTTCTAATTCTGATGGTACTTCTTATCTTATGGAATGAAACTCACCTAAGTCTTAAAGACTTAGAATCATAGAATCATAGAATTGCTCAGGTTAGAAAAGACCTTCAAGATCATTAAGTCCAAAATTAGTTTCTTGGAAAATCCATTGTTCCAGATAACTTGTTCTACTGAGTTGCCATCTCTAGTGTTAAAAAACAAACAAACAAACAAATAAATAAATAAATAAATAATTCTCTCCTCACCTGACTTTTAGTTTCCACTTTCAAGCTGTATATTTTTATAACTTTCTCTGGTAAATTTAGAATCTTCTGCCATCAGAAATCTTTTCTTCATGTTTATATTATCTTTACTCTTTCACCACTCATATTTTTTTTTTTACCAAGCCTAAACTATGGGTAAGAATACTATTCAACTAGTAGGTTATCTTAAGAAAATTATGTCTCAAATCTCACATAAGAATTCATGCTTCCCTGGCCCAAAACACCTATTTGAGCTCTTCCCTTGTTTCAGTATCCATTTGACAGTCTGAGCGGGAGATCTGTTTCTCAGTAATGGTTTTAAAAGTATCAAGAACAGTATAATTACAATTTCCAGTTTAAACGTACACATCCTCCACATATGTTCAGGAATTTTGTCAATTCTCTCCTCCCTGATATTACTCTGGGAATTCTATTTCACTATATTGATCTCAAAATCCTTTAAGAGATTTATTTTCCAAAACACAGGTATCCGTAAAAAAATCTATGAGCTGAGCTCCTGGTTCTTAATCATAATATGAAGCATATAGCTATATTAAAATGTATTCCAAATTATTCTGTAATTCAAATCTATACATGACATTGTCTATTCTTTTGTACTGTTCATTCCACTACTTTTATATCATATGCTGTTGCCAGCATGAAAATGCAGTTTCGTCTGGATAGTACTGGGACAAGATCTTTGTAATAGCCAATTAGAAATTCCTCTTCACACGATTTTTCCCAATTAACAGTTGTTTTCTAATACTTGTTAGTGAACTTTTCAATTGACAGCGAATTTCTCAAATCATTAACACGTGCTACAAGGAATTTTGTACAATACTAGTCTTTGGATGTTTGGAAGACAAGTGCTCTTACAGAACTTGTGTTATGTCAACACACTTTCTTCTATGAACTGAACTTTTCACCTCATCAGAAGTTTTGACAAGACCTGTTTTCCGTAACACTGTGCTGATTGGCACTAATTAACGCTACAGTCCTTAATTCTTTAGTACTTATAAGTTGCATCAGCTTTTCTGTGACTTTGTCCAGAACTGTTGTTCTGCTAACCAGACTATAATTATTTGGGTCATCTTGCCTACCCTATAAAAAATATGTTACAATAGATAATTATAAGATTTGTTTCCTTTATATTATGCTTTATAAACATTGCCTTAGATCTCCATGCAGAATTGAAAGTGTGATTTTGTTCAATATGTCCTTGAAAAGGATTCAGATTTGTAGGTCACAGAATAGGCTGTTTCACAAAGAACAGAGTACCTGCAGTACAGATGAAAAGGTTGAACACTGCTTGCTTTTCACGTGTCACAGTATGCATAATTGATGACACTGCTGCAAAGGATACAGCCCTTAAACTCTTCTCTGCACCATGAAGTCAACCTGTATCTCAGATACTATCTCTTTCAGTAGGATGTTTTTAAAACCTCTGTAACCATTCAGCATTATTATCCTTGTCCTGTCTTTTATGGCAGAACATCAGAGAATGTATGCCCTGGAGAGTCCTTGAAGATGGATGAAGATCACTGTATAGAATGTGTTGCTTTCAATGACAAAGGATCAGGCTGGCTTAAAGGTATCTAGAAAAGACACTGCAGTATATTGACTTATTCTGGACCTTCAGTTGTTAATCTTCTTTCTGCAATTACAATCTCAAGGCCAGATCCTCAAATAGGGTGAGGCAGTGTTGATAGATAACGCTATCTTGAACACCATGCTGCAAGCCATGAATTTCACAGAACCTGAGCAATCACCTTCATTCTGATATGGCATTACCACAGTATTTTGCTTTGACTCCTGCAGAGCTACAGTAATTACATGGCATTGCCAAAAATGAATACAACAGAAGGTGCCCTTTTCAGTTCTACTGAAAAAAATACAAAACCAGAAAACAGTCACGATCAGGAATAATAATAACAAACAAAAATAACTTTAGAAAAAAATAATAGTATTCCATGCTGGTTATTGCCTTTCAGTTTTGCACTTTTAGGAAGAAATGCTTTTCCCATTTACAAACACAGCCTTCTCTTGTACAATAAATATGGTTAACACATACGAAGAGAGTAAATATGATTTTTAGTTATTTTCCCAGCTAATCAGATACACGTTTTATTGCCATCCTGATTTTACATAAATAGTTCAAAGACAAAATGCTCTTGAAATGTGCCAGCAAAAATATTATATTGGAAGTTCTTTGTCTTTTTTTTTTTTTTTTTTGAGATTCAGATTCATTTTAAATTAGCAAAATCCTGAATGTTCAGGGAGTGAAAATAAGGTACAATGATTCTGGTTACTGTGTGGAAGATGAAAAGTAGAAACAAAATCTATTTGATTATCCAGATTAATAGAAAAAGTATTAAAATTTATGAGGCATAAATGAATTTTGGAGAATAGAAAATATGATTTGCATATTATGTCACATAGCAGATATTACTCTGAGCAACTGCTAGCCCATGTTCATGCATGTATACATGCAACTTTCTGAATGTGATACACAATTTTTCTCTAGTCCATTAATTACAAAGTACAAATAAAATTATTTCAACAATTCTAAAGAGACTCAAACTCCTTGAATCTCAACTTTTTAAAATAAGCATTTCATACTGATCAGCTATTAGAAAGATTCAAATTAACTCATACTTTTATCTGAAATCTACTTGCCTGTTTTTCTGTCTATAAATTTTGTTTATCTTTCTTGTGAAATTAGTCTCTGGGATACCCCAAACATTCAAGAACACTTATTAGTTAGTTATTTGCTTATTAGTTACTTACTGCTGTGAATTCTTAATAGTAGACATCCATGTACTGTCTCCGTTAAGTGTGCTCATGTTTTGGAGGCAACTGTTTAACTTGGAAATCCAAACACAGTCTCATTCTGGGCAAAATCATAGAACTTGATCCAGTTTGTATCACCTGGAAATGTACACCTTTGTTCCCCATTGAAGCTGCCTGAATAAATTTTATTACTGTATGCTACATCAACCTGATTGTTACATAAGCAATATAAATAAATAAATGCAAATGAATCTGTCATAACCCAATGAAGGCATAGTTTTATCTGCAAAGAGTATCTGGAAGCCACGCGTTCATACGGTGATAAGGTGATAAATGTCAGACTTGTCTTTCGTCCTTTAGTATTCATCGGTTTCCTTTTACCATATTGTCAATAGACTGTGTTGCAAACTCTTCTTTAGGTGCAGGTGATTAGAGAAACATGTGAGGTAACTCTTAGTTACATTGCTCAGTATGTATTTAACATAAGAATCAAAGAGTATGGAAAGGTTACGATTATATTTGATTTGCTTCTCCCTGAAGAATTACTTCTATAATACATTTATATTTAACTTATTCCTCAGCAAATGAAATCTAGAGAAATGATGAATTCATGTGTCTAATGATAATTCAAGTCTTAAATACATGTCTTTATGTCACCATGTTCTAGTTACGGTCTAAAACAGTAACAGTTTGTGGCATGACTTAATTGTTACACGTTACACAGTCTGCACAGAGTAAGAGCAGTACTCTGTGAAAGGCTGCTTTTATAACTACTTCAATTTTCCTTTTGAAAGTCACTACTTTGACAAAAAGAGTATGTGTAGTGCTTAGTCCTTTTAAGAACTCTTTTTTTTTTTCCTAACAAACTTGCATTTGCAAGCAATATAGTAATTATGAATTAAAACTGATCTTTAATTTGATCGAAGCTGTTCCTTTTATCCTAATTATTTTAGGAATGCCTCATGATCCAATTGCACTGCATCTAATAACTCTGGCCTATCTTTCTAGGAAGAATGTCAACAGCAATAAACTGTCCAGAGTAGTTTTATCATGAATTTTCCCCAAATGCTTCACATAAGCACATGTGTCCTTGTTGTTCATTCAGTACTCTAAAATAATCTTTGGGATGGCATTTACCAAATCCTCAGCCAGCTCAGCAGTTTACCCCAGATGCAAAATTTGGGATTTATATCCCAAAATGCAATTTTACCTTCTCATATTGCAGGAAGGTCCATAGATATTTCAGTAAACACAAGTCTTATCTGCACTGATTGTGTCTCTAGAAGCTGGCACATTGAGCTACTGAATGGTTTCTCAGTATTATGCCGAGACATTGGTCTGCTACTGAGCAGAGGGAAGACTGCCAAATACTGAATTACCAGTGCTACTTTCTTTAGCACCTGGGATTTTCTTTGGAAAGTTCCCAACCAGTTACCACGCAGGCCAGATTCTGCTTAGTTTATGAGATCTGACAAGATCACAACCTGAAGAAATACAGATGACAAGACCTTCCCATCATCACCTGCATCCACAGGCAAATTAACTGTTTTCTGTTCAAATCTCCTTCCGAGAAGACTTAATATTTGATGGATATAATTATGTTAAGTGAGCATGAATCCAGGACTGGATGTGGAGCTACATTTGTAGTGCATAGTCAGTATGAGAGTCCTAACAGTCCTAATATCTCGGATAAATGTACGCAGCCAAGGTGTCCCAAAGGAAGATGTATCAGAGCTCTGTAACTCAGTTTTTCTTTGCACATCAATTGTAGGAAAAAGCAAAAGCAAAAGCAAAACCTACCTTTTGGTATGATTCTACCAAAAGAAAAAAAGACTTTCTTTGAAGGGGTAATTGAGTACATTTCAAAGAAGCTGGGAAAAGACCCTCTATAAATACGCCTATTCAAAGCCATGAAAGAGTCATGGGAAATATACAAGCCTCTCACAATAAGAAAACAAACAAACAAACAAAGAAGAACACCCAAATTTCCCATCTGACATTGCTGACAGAACAGTGGAGCCCACGAGAGTTGTTCCAATCAGAAGGCTAAGGAGATATGAGAATGAAGATGCTCTCTGACAGTATGGGAGGCCTAGCCACAGGGTTGAGGAAGTCAGTCCCACTTTCATTTCTGGGTTAGTAAATATTTTGCAGTTCTATATACTGGAATAGCTTCCCAGAATGGACTTACAAGGATATACTGCTACTGTATCTACCCCAGATTCCAACAGGCAAGGCTGAGAGATATGTTTCAGAATGCTTTATTGCTCACAAAAGATGACATATATCTGAATGACAGGAGAGTCTATATCAGGCCAAGAAGAGATTCTGATCTCTCCTATTCATTGTATGTTGTCCAATCACTGTATCATCAAATACAGAAGAAGAGACCAAAATAAGACCAATACACTTCAATTTTACAAGTGATCTATCATGAGAAAACACTGTGTTAGGAATTGCTGTAATTAGTTGTTTCAATTTACCTATGATTTTGTGCCCTGCAAAGTTGGATTCTGCAAGACAGATAAAATGCAACAAATGATAGTAATGAATAAATGAAATGAGCAACAAGTGATGCGTTACTGTCCAGATTATGTATACCTAAAGACAAGGATTTTTTCCATCTACCTCCTCTGTTTCTGAACTTCAGATTTTCTCAAAAGACATCTTTTCTGACAGTTATTTATATGCAGTCTGTTTTTCCCACTCACCATCTTAATCTTCCCAAAATCTCTTTGTGTTTTCGTTTTTAAAATGATCTGTTTTCTCTTTCACAGAAGACATTTTGCAATTCATCTCTTCCTCCGTATCAAGCTGCCTTTCTTACATAGCTGAACTGCAGTGGTTTGGCTCAGATATTTCACAGTCCTTTTCATTGATCACAACCTGTGACCCTTTTTGAGCATCTATAATACATCTAGAGCAACAAAGATGAATCTGCCCAGTTATCATTTTTCTGCCTCCTTTTTTTCTGGTACTTCTGTTGTCCTTCAGGGCAATCATTTCACCAGCAGGGAAACTGTGCTTATAATATACATATTTCTCTCTGGAATGTAGATGAAAGAAAATATCAGTCTGATTAATATGCTTGGAAATGTTATTCTTCTGACTCATTTTAGGGTGGGAGCAGACAAGTGCCTGAAGAAAGACACCTTTTATTTCTCTTGTGTGTTCTCCAATCCATAAATAAACACTGAAGAATATCATCTACCCATAGGCAGAAAACCCTCCCACAAAATGCGAACACAGACTTGACTGCGTACTATTGTGTGATACCCATCATCTCAATCCGCTCTGCAATTATGATACCATTTTACTTTACAAAACTGCTGCAATTAGCATCTCTAAACATAGCCCTTTCAAAGTGTGCCGTTTAGCTCAAATTTATCAGCATTTCCATTGTATAAAATTCCATTTTAATAATCCATGAAGGTCAAGCTATTAGCAAGATACACACGAGCTCCCCAAAAGCATGCCTGAAGCACAGTGGAAAATTCATGACACTAAGTGACTTGGCTATAATTCCTTTTCATCTCAATAGCCCTTAAAACTCTCCACATGAAAACAGCAATAACCTTGTGACAGTTGCAGGGCAGTGCATTTTCTGGACATTTGATCACTTGATTTTTTTTTAACCTAAGGGTAATGTACAATGTCAGCATATTTGAAAAAAGTTAAAGGCAGAAATAGACTTCAAAACTGTTTTATTGGTTTTTGTTTTGCTTTTTGTATTTTTTTTTCCCCAAGGAGCCATACAATAGCTCAAAAAAAAAAAAAAAAGAATAAAAAGAAAATGATGTAAATGTAATAAATTTTCATATTCATAGTATTTTCTCTGGTAGACTGGGTATTTATGAATATAAAAGAAAATCCATTTCAGTCTATCTACCTTCTTTTCTTTTGTCCCACAGTATCACTTCTTACAAATATTTGTCCATCTGCCTTCTGAAATTGTTTCTTTCTGCTGCTCCAATGTCTGGATGAGATTGTGTGTTTCATACATAAATTTCCCTAAGAGAAGAAATTTCATCAGGATTATTTTAACAAATTGTGTTTGATTAATAAGTTCTAAAAAGTAAAGTATTTGACCACAACTGTTCCCTGAGTTTTAATTTTTACAATGCAAAGCAACAACAATACAGACACACATTTTACACATATTTTTCTTCTGCAAATTATTAGTATTTTTCATGCCATGGATGTAAATTGGTTTTTCATTGCCTTTAGGATTAAATTTAATAAGGAATTTTTTTATTGCCCTAATTTTGACCTCCCAGAGATCTTCATATTTATTTTTGGTTTTGCATTTAATTCGGGTTATCAGAAGTTCTTTTTTCTGCATATTGTGTGCACGTTTTTGTTCAGCAGTATTACCTACAGCACAAAATTGGCCTACTGGTCCATGTCACTAACAGTGTAAATGTGGCAAGCAAGTATCCATTGTCTAATGATACATGTACCTTGATGCAAAAGCAGATGAATTAATGTTTGAGAAGTTAGTAAGAAGAGGTGTAGGGGTTTTCTGCTGCCCAGGTCAGTGTTAAGAATGACGATAGTCAGTGCTAGGGGAATAGAAAACAGGCAGCTGATGTCAGTATTCAGTCATTTAGGATAATTGAATAAGACATGCTCGTTACCTGCTGTGCTACAAGTATTGGATTTCCAACATTTTCTCACTTGTAACTTACTGGTACTAGTATGCATTCTAAGGGGAATAGTTTGGTAAGTTGTGGCATGAAATTTTTTGCTCCTGAAGAATCAGTTTTAATCTAGACTTAGCCATGCATTATGTTGTGTTCTAATGGCCATCAACTAAATGACTGCACGGTTTTAGTTTTTAGCCACGTTATCTTCAATGGTTTTCTGTTTTATTCTTTGTTACAGCACATTTTCTACTCTGAATTTTGCCATATCAGCATGACTATGCTGACAATGGTTCTGTAACTGATGAGAAGGGAACTCTTTTGTGGTCCACCTCCACAGAACTGCATCTTGCCCAGAGGAAAGCAGGAAATAGGGAACATGTTGAATCATACCATAACATCTGCAGAAGTCATTATCTCCTGTCCTGTCACTTAGCAATAAGGCTTTGCATGCTTGACCACCTACCCAAAGGGATCAAGAAAATAAACTGTAATCATTTCAAAAGGTAATCAATTGGAGAAATTCATTGTAGAGCCCCAAAGAAACCAAAATTCAACCATAAAATTTAGGTCATTTGTGTTCCGCTTCCAGGAGCCCAGGGATAAGTGTTTCTGTTCAGTGCAAACAAAAAAACCTGAATTCTAATTGTGATTTGCATCCCTAGGATCAAATTCCGAGTCTCCTTGTAGTTGTAATGAGTAAAGTCAGAAATGACATTTTCTTGTTTATGCTTACATATGTTTATAAGTTTGTTCAAGGGGCAGACTTTGTTGCTTCATTGGGAGACTTTGTTGGCCTAGCTTGATACTTTTTACATTTTTAATGGGGACAGCTATTTGCTAAAGGGCACAGAGTTCTTCAGTGCTGGGATTAATTACTAACATTTACATAGTGCATATCAGCTCATAGGCAACTTTGAAGAAGATGAATCAGTAGCACTAACTAAATATCCAGAACACCAAATAATTCCATTTTTTGGTGATTATCTTTCTTTTCTTGTATATAACAAATTCATAAAACAGACTCAACATTAGAGCAGCAATCTCCATAAATAATTCCAGTGTGCCTACCCTATTTTTTTCATTTTGCAGTTTATTAAAAATGGAAACAAGTGAGAGCAGAGGGACTCCTCTCCAATGAAGCAGTACTATGTAGTGGGATTTCTGTGTGCTTTTTTTTTTTTTTTAGGGAAAATATTAGTAGACTCAGAAGTCAAAATGAGAAATGAACTTTCCATGAACTGAAAGTAAATATTAATTGTAGGGTCAGTGGATTCAAAATCTTAGATTATTTGCACCTAAGCCCGGTAGAAGTGAACTTGATCAGCATTCCCACTCTATCACCATACCAAGTGTATGCATGTATACATATACACATTTGTCTGCTTAGCTTGAGTCAGATTGTAATTTACAGTGGGAGCATTAAGCCTTGCGAGATGCCATCCGACAACAAGATCAACTTTGAGTCTTATTTCTACCACCAGCCTCTCTGACTTCATATAAAATTCCAGAATTCTGATAAACTGTCATTGGGAAAAATGATAAAGTGATTTATACTCGATTTTGCTGGAAGGGAGAAATGCAGAGGCTGTCAGTCTGGGTCTTCAGAACAAATGAGTTACAGTTCATGAGGCAGCTCAAT